>PVJO010030462.1:0-15476 GCA_004026905.1 Hystrix cristata | reverse complement strand
AATGTTAGCGATGTACTTAAAACCTCCACGATTTCTCTAGGAACCCCAAAAAAGCTGACCTCTCAGCAGATAAGCTTGATGAGATCCTTCCGCCCATAAAACAGAACTATGTCAAAGGGAGGTTACTGAAAGCCAAAAAGTTAAGTGCTAAGCCCGAGCCACGGCCCACCCAGGCTATCTTCTCTGAACTCGGGCCTCTGCAGGCAAGCGGAGAAGGCGACAGAGGCAGACAGGGATGCGGACCAGGCAAGACGTCTCTCCGGGATAAAGCCCCGGGGGTCTGGGGCCAACAGGAGGAGAGCGTCTGCCTAGGGCAGGAGCCTGTGACCACAGGCCATCGCCACCTCCCCCACAGCCGGCGAGACGGTACCTGACAGAAACTGCTGCGTGTCAAAGAGCTTGCAGGTGTGGTCTCTCTCCAGCTTGTTGGGTCGGTCGCTGCACAAGGCCAGGGGCCCGTCCCAGTAGATCCTACTCTGGCACAGTCTCTTGGCATACAGCCCATCCGGGGCCATCCACAAGACCACGCCCCTCTCCAGGTGGCTCAGCAGCTTCTCAATGTTCTTCCTTTGCCCGTTGTCCTCCGGGTAGGGAAACAGGACTTGGTCCAGGTTGCTGGCATCATAGGTGTGCCCGTGGGAGATCCGGCAGCCTTCGGGGCTGGACGTGGTCAGCTCCTTCACCAGGATCTCCCGGTAGTACAGGCAGATGTGCAGCCGGCAGTCTGCGAACACAGAGCCCTTGGGTCAGTACCGATGGGCCCGGGATGCCCCCATGGTGCCCCGCGACGGGGCCAGAACAAAGCACAGTCAGGGGCCCTGGCTTCCCATAATGCTCACGAGCCCACGAGCAGCGGTGGGTGCTGGAGCCGGGAGACACTGAGTGCTCGAGTCTCCCCGGGAGCCTCAGACTGCGGGCGCATTTGCTTGGAGAAGCTATGGAAAGGCAACTTGTCTTTTACGCAGTTCCAAAGCTTAAGTGGCCAGGGGTGCTTGCTTTGCTTTTCTTTTTTTAGGATAGAGGGAAGCATTTCGTTAATTTTCTGCACAGTATGTTTAAGGCGAATTAGAGAGCACCGCTGTTAAAGGACCTGGGCAGTCATCTTTTGGGGTGATGATGACGACAGCAGTGACGATATTTACATCTGAAGTACTATATCATACGTCACTGAGCCAAGATTCATCTAAAGAAAATCCATTTTGATTTTTAAGGAGGTGAACCCTAAATTTAATTTTTACTAGCAAAAAAAGTATATAATGGTGTTTCAGAAGAAAGCAAGTGTATGCACACACGCAAATCGCCCCTAAAATATCAATATAACATCAGATAGGTAGGCAGGTAGATAGGTAGAAGGCTACGCACTGAGTCTCAAGAATGGTGATTTCTGGGTGCCACGATACGATGTTTTTCTTTTCTCCTTCTGTTTTTCTGATTTTTAAATTGGTTTCCTACAATGGGTATGTGCTGCTATTATCATAAATTAATTCTGGGGGAAGGAAGGGAATTAAGCCGGGGGTGTAACTCATGGTACAGTGTTTGCCTGGCATCCCAAAGCCCTGAATTCCAACCCCAGCACCAGAAGAGGGGGAATCAGCGAGCAAAGTGCTGTCCAAGGCTCCTCTCAAGTAAAACCTGCTGCAATCTCACTAGTGGTTGTGTTTAAGTTTGAATAGCTCTAAATCCGGGCTTTCTAAAATTTTTTCTAAATCAGTTTATTTATAAAAGTTTTACTGATTTCAGAAACCTCTTTAAAGTCTCACCCACAGGCTGAAGGGCCCAGCTAAGCTGGAGAAGGGCTCCTTTGCCGAAATGTAAGACGGCACCCAGCATCTTAGATGGGATGTGCCAGCGGCTGGGAGACACAGCTCTCTGATAAATGCACCCAAGGTGGGTAATTAACCTGCATTGTCCAAAAACGAAGCCCGCAAAACCCTCTTATCCCTCAGGGCAGATTCTGAGACGGGGCCACACCGCTGTCTTCACCGTCTGCCAGTGCGCGCAGCGCGTCAGAGGCCGCCCGTGTGAGTGGGCGTCGGCCGTCAGAGGTGACTCCTGGGGCAGGTTTCATTTCATTTCACATCGTCAGAAATCACGAGGTTGCAGGATATAAATAGCTGTTTATTTCCTATTCTTCAGGCACCCACACAAGTCTTAGGTGCTCAAGAAAAGGGTTGAAAGTTTCTAACACAAATACAAGCCTCCTTGCTCGGAAGCACCTCCCCACCCCGCCGATGGCCTCCCACAGCACTCCAGTGCTTGGAAGGACCTACAAGGTAAAACTGCGGCACCCGACTCTCACCTCCCAGGAAGCCTTCAGGACTTTGTTGACATTTTCTGTCACTAGTTTTCAGAGAGGTCGGGGCAAGGCGAGAATTCCAAAGCTTAGCTATTGATTTTTACTATAAATTCAAATTCCTCTACAAACAATTCCAAATATTATTTAAAGAATCCATTGGCCTGGAGGACATATGCCTAGTAAGTCATAAGATGACTTTCTTAAAACAGACCAGCACGCTCGGTGCAGGAACTCTTTCAGGAGTAGAAGCATGTAAGTCAGATTGAACCTGCATTTGTTTGCAAGTCGAATGGAAGCACAGAGGAAGACCCAACAAGTTCCTCCTGGGCGTGTGAGCATCACACAGATGAGGCCAGAGACAGTATCCTCAGGAAGTCAAGGGGGAGTTTGCAGCTGAACCGGGAAAGATGAACAGCTTGCAAAGTGGGAGTGCTTATGATTTCCTAGGAAGCTCCTCCACCACTGTGAGACTGTTGGCTGCAGGGTCCTGGATGCAGGAAACTGGGATGTCTGCACACTGCTGGAATCGCAGGCAGGTGCCAAGGGAGAGGTCAAAGGCCTCCATCCAACCACTTGGATCTGTGACCTGAGGCGCAAGCTACCTGCTTCCCAGCTAAGTTTCTCAGCAGCGCTCCCTGTGCCGTGGAGATCACACACAGCCTGGCTACAGGACGCATCCAGCCCCTCCAGACCTGGAGGGTGCAGACTCCTGTCTACACCCCACCAGCACTCCCCAGAGGCCAGAGGAGCCATGGCAGAGGCCGGCCCTCCGCCGGCTTCCAGAGCAAGTGCCGCACTCACCTGAGAGGGCCAAGGCTTCGGCGGACCTTATGCTTGGCTCTATGGGGACTCCGGGAGCCTGGGACTCAGCTGGGGCACAAGCATAAAAGGTTCCTGTCACCTGGCAACCTGCATTTGCAAATAAAAGTCAGAAGATGACCGAAGAAGGTCGGAGCAGGGCCGAGCCTGCGCCTGCGAGGGTGGGTCACCTTCCAGCCCGAGCCCAGCAGGCTGCTGTGCCTGCTGCTTCTAAGGCAAAGATGAGCGGAAGTACAGTTGGAGAAACCAAGGTGGAAGGAAGAGGGAGCCACTGTATGGTGCCGGAAGGAAATTCAGTTCTCGCTCCATAATTTATAAGCAGGGAAACTGGGGCTCAGAGAGAGATGCGAGGGGATTGGCTCGCAGGGTGCCATGCTCAGGCTGGTGTGACTCCTGACACGAAGAACCCGATCAAAAGCTAACAGAGTGTTTAGTCTGTGTCCATTTTGCTTGGTACTTCTGGGTGCAGGAGAAAACAGAGCCAGATCTCCGGGAGCCCAGTAGCTATGTGCAGCCTCCAACATGCACAGAGAAAGAACATGTCCAGGACCTGACCGCGCTGACCCTCACTTGCAGTTGCCTGTGTGTGGAAGCAGGATGCTCCCTGCCACCTGGTCACATGACTCGGAGCACCACCTCCTCGTTTGCTACAGCCGGAGCTGTGGATGTGGCCCGAGTTCCACAAACTGGTTTAATCTTAGCTGCTTCCTCCACTGCAACTTAAAAAACCAACCGACGTTGCAAATCACTCTTAACAAGCCCATAAAACTGAATACTAAGCTGCTCTGCTTAGCATGCCACTCCACAAAAACAATGACTAATGATAAGCTTCTCCAATTCCAGAAAGCAAGAATGCCCAGGACAGGACCAGGAGGGGGAGTGAGCACATTGGGAGGGGGCAGCTAACCCCAGAGCACACAGAGGGTCAGGTGCTGGCCCATCTCAGGACTTCTGCCTCGCAACATATTCAAAAGGCCTCAGAGTTTATGTTCGCCGCATGGTACACAGCTTGTAAAATTTTCTTTGCACTCAGCTACTTAAGATCTGCTGCGAGAGTTCACGCGGTGTACGGGGCACCCCTGAGGGCAGCAGACCACATCTAATTCAGAGTAAAAGAGTCTGCAGCACCCAGTGCTAGCCAGCTCTGATGGAGTCCTTTCCTTTATTTCTTTTTGTCTTGGGGTTCATCCACGCCCTTCTCCTCACCACCCTTGATACCAAGGACAGCTCTGATGGACACATGGCTGTTCAGGGCAGACACTTGCTCAGTGACCTCTGGGTGTCCCTGCCAAGTGAGGGCGCGGGCACAGCTGGGGTTTGTCCCTTGGGTGGGAGGGTGGGCGGAAATAGACTACTGAGACTGTGGCCCTCAGTCAGCATTAAGAGAAAATCCAGGAGGGAAGACTGCCAACATCTGTCCCATTTTGCTTACGATTACAAACAAGATTTTTCAGAGAGGATGAAAAATGTTAACACATTAAACTTAAAAAATGTATCAACAAGCAGTTTGATGCGTGCTGTTCGGCTTACGTGGGAGGCCGGGCTCGGGATCAGGAGACCAGGGGTCGAGCCCAGCCCCTCAATCTTCCTGGGTGACCTGGGCTCATTCCTTCCACTCTGGGAACTTCCATGAACTCTTCTATTTTTTTAAGGGCAATTTTAGCTTCCTGGAATGATCTCCCGGATACTGTATAATTGAGGACCTGCACAACGCAGCGCCTGCGTAGACCCTAAGCATCAGCCTGGCTCGGGAGACCTCAGCTATCACCGACAGGAGGTAGCTGTCCCCTCATCACTGCTCCTGGGCTCTCTCTAGGAGCCTTGAGAAGGGGAGCCTGTGGCGCTGCCCCGCGGTCCACCTGGGAACCCACGGCCCACAGCCCCGTCCTCTCTTCTGTCCCCAGCTTGCTCCTTACCGTTTTCACAAGGTGGGCCTTGCCAGTGGTGGCTGCGGGGACCAAATGGCATGGGACACTGATACGGGATTTCCGGGTGCGGCTGGTCAGGGACGTAATCCCTCCAGCTACGGTCGTGGGGTGGCATCATGTAGTTGTGGACCTGCTAAAGGAACACGGGCGGAGCTGAGACTTTCACATCCTCCCTGGCTCTCCAGGGAACCCCTTCTTTGGCCGGCAGCCAAATCATTTTATCATCCAAAGAAGACTTGACCGTTCATCAGACTAGATGGGTGGAGCCAGAGGATCAGCGAGCACAATGGGGACGCTGTTAGGAAGCATGGAGTGGTGTAAAACACCATCATACGGTTGAGCTCAGCACCAAAAGTGCCGCAGGGGAATCTGCCTTCTCTTCCCACCAGAGTGAACACAACAGAGCTGTCATTTGCAGCAGGAAAGCCTGTAGCCATCAGCTGCCCTGCGGTTTCACATGACAGAGCTCTACTTCCGAAACCTTTACTGCTACAGGAGGCCTGGTTCCCAGAGCATCTGAGCAAGCACAAGGACCATATTCCAACAGGCAGGACACACCCGATCTCCCCACTTAGGCCTCAGGGACAGCAGGGCCACCAGGAAAGCGAGACATTCACTCAGTGATCTTGGACCACTGCAGCCATGCACTGACTCTTTTGCTGTGCCTGCCTGTTCCCCAGTGTGGCCCCAGCACAGAGACCTGGCCTGGCCTCCCAGAAGCCCAGCACCTTCCTTCCTACCTGGGCCGGGAGTGAGGTGTACGATGTCGCCATGGAGTAGGGGTGGCCAATGGCCATCTGTGGGTCCTCCAGGGTGAGCTGCTTCGCTCCTGTGTGTTTGGGGAAGAGGGAAATGGCACAGAGTGGGAAAAAGGAACCAACTTAACATTAAATATTGGAAAAATACCCGAGGGTTTAATTCTTAGAGTGCATAGCACAATGTTGACAAATAAGGCATTTTCTAGTAAATCCCTTGGGCAGTTATTTGTCTACACCATTAAAATGATGTTGACAAAGTCTGACTTGTGTATGACCACTAAAAAATTAACAAAACTTGGTGTGTGAGCGTGCCGTGTGTCTGCTGAAGGGCTGGGCCAGCCGGATGCTGCGTGATGTGTTTCAAACAGATTCCCAGGCTCTGCTCAGGCCACACTGGTCCTGCTCTTGGAAAGGGAGGACTGAAGAGAAGAATTGTAATAAGCACCTCAGCTGACCACCTTGTACTCTTAAAAGTCAGCATTTTTATCACTGTGAGTAATAACACTTTGTGGACGTGCAGTATACTTCTCCAAGAAAACAGTCACTAACAGCTATTAGACAGGCGAAACTTTAATGAGTCGTCCAGGTTTTTTTTGAAGTTTAGTGCACACTGTAATAGGAACACACACACACACACACACACACACACACACACACACACACAGGCTTAGACTCTGCGAAATGATCCTACACCAACATCACAATATTTTCAATTTTTAAACCATATAACTTGGCAGGGGACTTGCTGGCTACAAAAAAGCAGAACCAGAAGGTGAACCTGGGAAGGAAAAGAAGGCAGGGCGAGCACCCCAGGCTTGGGGCGGCCCTACCTTTCTTGGCCCCCTCAGGGACGATCCTGTAGACCTTGTACGGGTCGGAGATGTCGAGCTGGCTCCTCTCCACCAGCTCCTCGAAGTCGTTGCTCTTGTTCAAAGCACATCGCAAGCGTGTCTTCCAGGTAGGAGGGTCTGGCTTGTCGATGCCTTCTCGGAATTTTCCTTTAAATAGTGCCCAAGCCTGGGAGCAAAGAGAGGAGAAGGAAAGTCAAGACCTAGGTCTTCTTAAAGACAACCTGCGAACTGTACTTCTGAAAAGCAAGGCAGATGCTTCGAGGTACACCACTGAGCAAAATGTGGCACAGAGGACACCAGGTGCTCCCTCAGTAAAATAATTCTCTAGGCTCTCTGACACCAGAGGGGAGAGAGCAGCTTGACCATTCTCTGGAGATTTACCAATGATGGAGTGCGGTGTGCAGGCCCCTGCAATGGACTCTACTCACCCAGGATGGCAGTAGCAAAGGGAGGGTCGCTATGGAGTAAGTGGGGAGGGCCACAGGCCAGGTGGGGACAGCAAATCACGAGGAAGTCCCTTCCCTGGGCCTGCAGGGGGGGCTACGCCTCACAGCTCACCAGGCAAACTGCTCTATGGCACGGCACAGAAGAGGGGCACGCAAGAGAGAGAAAGCTGGGTGGAGAGGGAGAGAGGCTGGGAGATGGAAGGGGAGAAGCACAGACATAAGTATCCAAAGAGTGCTAGAGCCAGAGAGCAGGAAGATCCAAAGACAGAAACTCAGAGGGAAACAGACAGTGAGGAAGAAAAACAGACAGATTAGAGCGCCCACAGAGGCCCCCGGCGATCAAAGGCGGCAGAGAGGGATGCAAGGCCAGCGCCCAGAGTCCCAGGCCGGGCTGGAGACAGAAACCCACCCCAGGGGCCCTGGCTTTCGCCCGCCTCCTCCGGGCCACCCTCCAGGGACAGCGCCGCGTCTGGGGCCGCCCGGCCGTCCTCCTGAGTACCGCCCGCGCCCTAAGCTCGTCGGACCCGCGCTCCTTCGCGCAGTGGTCCAGAACTCGGGACCTCCCCGGCCTCGCCCCCGGCCGCCGCCATCGGACTCTCCGCGCCCGCGGGCTCCCCACCACCATCCCGCCCGCCCGCGCCGGCGACCTTGAAGAGGGCGGCGTCCTCCTCCCGGTTGTAGTCCTGCTTGCCCGCGTGCTTCCACGGGATGCGGAAGATGCTCTTCTCCTCGTTCTCCCACACCAGCCCCGGGTACTTGCCGCTGTCGATCTGGTCGATCAGCCACTGGCGGAGTTTCCCGTTGCCGCAGCTCACCGCGCTCATGCCGAAGTCCGCGCCGCGCCCACCGCCCTCCAGGTTCATGCCGAGTCCAGCGCAGCCCGATCCGCTCCACCGCGCTGCGGGACGGGGGGACCTGAGCTCCAGAGTCCCAGCCTGGAGGTCCCGGGAGCACCCCTGGGCCGCGGCCCCGCCTCTCCCGAGCACGCCTCCGTGGGTGCCCTCCGGCCGACCGTGCACTCTCGCCGGGGCTCCGCGCACCCGCAGCCGGAGAGCTCCGGAGACACCCAGGGCGCACGCTCGCAGGTAGTTCCCGCTCCTTTCCGCCCACTCCCGAGGCGCCTCCATCCCATCTCCTCTCCATGTTTCCTCTCTCCATCCTCCAGCCACCCTCCCTCGGTGGCCCCCGAGCACGCAGGACCCCGCACGTGGACTCGCCCCGTCCGGGTTCCCGGGAGCAGGGCGCAGCACCTGGCTCCTCCTCCCCTTCGCTTTCTTCTCTAGCGCCCTCACTTTGTCCCCCAAAACCTCATCTGCCCCAGCCAGCGAGGACCGAAGGGTCCTGGCAGCAACAAGTGACGGAGACTGAGTTCCAAATAGCGGGGGAGCGCAGCTGCTCTCCACAGCCGCGGGGTCTCGGGTCAGTGGGGAAACTGAGGCGGGAGAGTGCGACGCCAGCTCCGGGCCCGAATGCAGGCGGCGGCGGCCACGCGCGGGGCTCGGGGCGCCCACACTGGGGGCCGCCGCTCGGTCCTGCGCTGGGCATCAGGCCCCTTAGGGACGCGGCGCGCAAGCAAGAGCCCGGCCGGAGCCCACGGCGGCGGGGACCGTTCCGCCTCGGCCGCCCCGGGCCAGGACAGTCGGGCGAGCGCGTCGCATGCGGCGGGGGCCAGGGGCTTGGCGGGGACGCGCCTGGTGCCTCCCCGGGCCTCCCGGGGGCTCCGGGCGATCCCGACCCGGCGACCCGACGGGGTCCGAGTGCGGCCCCGGGCGGCCCTGCGCGGCCCGGGTCCCGGCGCTGCCGGCCTCTGTGGCTGCCTGTCCCTCAGCGTTCTGCCGACTCCAGGCCTTACCTCGCCGGGACTCGGAGCGCAGCGTGGGTCCCGAGTTCAAGGGCAGAAACAGCGCGAGGTGAGAAAGAGGAACTTTATAGCGGCGCGGCGCGGCGCGGGGCGGGGCGGGGCGGGCGGCTCCGCCTGCCACCGGGAGGGGGACGTCGCGGCCCCGCCGCCCCGCGCACTCGCCCGAGAGCACAAGGCGCGCGCTGCGGCCCCGGGACCCGAGCGCGGGGCCGCGCCCGCGAAGGGCCGGGCGCATCGCGGGGATCAGCGACAGGCCAGCGGCGGCGAGGCGGGAAGCGGGGCCCCTGGAAGTGGGACTCGGCGGGCTGAGCTGCCCGAGATCCCAGGATCGTCCAGGACCAGCCGGGCGAGGGGTGGGGGCGGCCGGGCACTGTGGCCGTCAGCCTCTCCGCGGTGCGGGCAGAGCATCTTACTCATTGGAAAGAAAATAGGAAATGGCCTGGAGCCCTTGAGTTACAAACCGTGGTCCAAACACTGTGTGCATGTCTGGAGTGCGTGCACGACTTTGCGTCCATCAAACCGATGGATGGAGGTGACTCAGATGATGCAGGCCGCCCAAGTTTCAATGATGGCAACGCGAAGGAGATGAGGGAGGGCGTTGTAAGCTATCCAAGTACTCAGTCACTTTCCTAACCACAGTTCACTTGCGGTGACATCATTTTAACCTGTGTCTTGTGGGAAGCAGTTTCCTAGTGGGGTGTAAATGCCCAAAACAGGAATAATAATTAAGCAGACCTAGAATTTACCTAGTTTTCCAAGCTGTCTGTAATCTCCAAAATTACGCCCTGAGCTCTCATCTCCTGAACTTTCACCAAGTCGGCTTGGAGGCGCCCAGCATGTTTATTTACTTAGCATTTTCAGGTAAACCGTCAGATCAAAGTTTCTGTATGATTTTAGATCATCACCGACTCAGGGGCAACTTGCAATTTTTGAACAGCTTTTGATTTCACTTATTTCTCAGTTTTTCTTTTAATCTTTCATATTGGATGGGTGTTTCCTCATTGGAGGAAGAATGACGTTCAGGCCAGAGAAAAACAGGCAGCGAAGTATAGGTAGGTGTGCTTTCCCTAAAACCAACAGACTTTCTCAGAAAGTAACAGGATGCCGTAGTTTTCTTTCACCCAAGTGAGTTTTCCATTATCAGAGTCTCTGTAATAAACAACAGGGTTTCGTTCAAAGAAAATTCTGGCCACAACCTGTTTTTTCCCTTTCTTCCCTGTTCGCAGATTCATTCATTCAGCATATATTTCTGGGCACTTCCTACAGTGGGGAACTGGGATGGGCTCTTGGCGCTGGCGGTGGACAGAGCAGATGTCCGAAATGTGCACACAGTTACGGGACAGAAGACTGTTAATGACAGACTAGAGCTCTCTGCACTTTCGTACACGTGTCCTCTGTACTGGGTTTAGTCAGTTTCAAAATTTTCCTCACCCATCCACATCCTCTGTGTTTAGAAGTTCAAAACAACAGTCACTACATGATTTTTTTCTTTCTTTCTTTTTTTTTTTTTTTAAATTTACACAGCCACCTTGTTTGAAGAAGCGACCACTAACCTTCAACGCCATCTTCTGGTTTACTTGTTTGTCGTCACATCCACTAGAAGCAGATTTTTTTTTTTTGAATGATGAAATGAATGCAAAGAATAAACTGTCTGAATCACTAAAACTTTTGGTGGACCCCTTATCTCAGAGTGGAGGCTGACAGGTAGGTGCTGCCAATTGCTGACCGAAAACCTTTACATCCATAGTCACAGCTGAAACAAACAAATAAATAAACATACAACAGTTTTGGAACTTCCACTTCCTCCCTGCCCCCACGGAGACTTGAAAAAAACATTGTTTCTAAAAGACTAGACATTTATCTTCAAATGTCACCACTTGTTGAAAAATGAAAATGGAAATCAGTGAATTCGGTGTCTAACTCAAACAAGCGCTGGTCTGCAGATCCATGCGATAAGTACAGTGCATTGTCCAGGTGAGGTGCTGTTGCCAATGCGGCCACATCTGAATGCAGAATTTAAATTTCCAGCTCACATTTATACTTGAGATTGCAAGAAAAGCTAGATGTACTTAATTCAGCCTTTTAAGGATCAATCTTTTACAACTACATACTCACAGGCAAGAAAAATGTTTTAGGAAAACCCATATTAGAAACAAAAAATAAACGATTTGGCGGGGGTGCAGCTCAGTGGAGGGTGCTTGCCCAGTACATGTAAGGTCCCTGGGGTACCTCCAGCAAGCCGGGGTGTGGGAAGGCAGGTACGGAAACCTTGTTTAGACACTCTGTCCTCACTAATTCATCCTTTAAAAGGGAAGAGCATTACAAATTGTTAAAAACCAATGCAATTTTATCCTTGAAACATTTTAGAATAGCCTTTCTAGTTGTAAAACTCCTGTGTTCTGTGGTTTGGATGCACTCATTTAGGTAAGTCTCTCCTGTAATGCTCTTTGGTAGTCGAGTGTGCAATGCTAATTATGCCCTTGCCCGTGGCTCCCTGTACGGCAGGGAGGTGGTGTTAGTGTGGCTAAACGCTTGGGTCTGCGGCTCAGCTGCACATTGTTCAAACAGCGAGAACCTGGAGAAGCTATTTATCCATGCTCCACAAGGGCAATGGTGTCTTTGCCTCCTGGTGGGGTTAACGAAGCCATGGCTGACGTGATGCCTGGTGCATCCTAGGTGCTCCCAAAATCGGCACTGCCATTTATATCCAGCCCGATTGTACAAATGAGGAAAGAGAACAGGGAAGTCCACTGAGGCCAGAGAACACAGCTCTGCCTGGTCCACGGAAGTTGGGTCCGCAGCAATTGGCTTGCCCCCTGGGTCAGCGTTTCCGGTCAGCCTCTGGGAGCGGGCTGGTGGTTGGATGGCGTTTCATTCCGGGCCTGGCACTCACTGGCTAGACCAGCATGGTGACGTCCCCTTGCCTGTGACACACAAGTTGGCAGCTGGTGTCCACTGAATGCTCTCCCAGCCCTAAATAATTTTCTTCTTTCTGCTCTCACAACCACTCATGGTTTCCCGGGGGTTTTTGTTTATGATAAATTTGGAGTCAGAAAAGCTGTATTTTTTTCAAAGCTACCTACCCAACTGCTGCACTTCATTCTCCTTCATGGAACTAACTTCACTGTGAGGAAATGGGTGCTGACTTTCAGCTTTGCCTCTCAAATATTTAATCTTTTGGAGAAAAACAAACTAACCTTGCAAGCTTGAACAAGATGGGAGCTGGCATGGAACCTTCTTGAAATGAAATTCTATGTGAAATTGTATGTGAAATGTGAAATACTGCACATATGATTTAAAAGAATTGAGTTGAACATTCTTTGTAAAGTGATACGTTCTTCGCCAATACTAATTTGATGCACAAAACTGGATTTTTTCATATAGAGCTGCATACACTTTCTTAATGTAATTTGCAGTATTCTCTGAGTTTCTTTGGTGAAAAAATTTTCAGAGAACTGACATAAGCATCCCAGGACACAGGCTGCAGGAGGCAGCTGGTGAACTCCCCTGGTGCCGGGGTTACCATGCCCGGATTTTCCTAGGCAGAGCCTACCAACTTGCTGGTTCATAGGAAATGGGATTTGCCACTTTGATCAATTATGTAATAAGTCACAAGGTCAAAGATACTAGGGCGGCACTGGCTCTTTTTGTTGTGTTTATAAACAACTAACTGTTCCCTTTTTTGTCTCCTGGCGGCCAGCGTTCTAAGAAGTTTCCTTGTAACGCTCCTCTCTCTCCTGCTTGTCATGCTTGCTGCAGAAGCGGTGACGTGGCTTAAAGGAACCATTCGATCCTGCCAAGTCCCTCTCCCAAGCCAACAAGAACGAGAACGGTTTGCAATCACTCTGGGCAATTTTCTGAACACTAGAGCAGTAGGCGAAAGGCAAATATTCATCTGCAGTATCTGCGCGTGTGTATGCATGTGTGCACGCGTGTGTGTGTATTACCTGCTCATGCGAGATTTTCCTGAGAATCTAGGCTGATAAATGAGAATGAATCTAGGACATCCCTGGTCACATGGCCAAGAGAAAGGATCTAGTGAGAACCATGTGCTGCTCTTAAATTCGTGCGTGGTAGTGAGTCACTTTATGGTGACCTGTGGTTCCCCATAGCCAGGGCAGAACCACAGTAGAGGAGGATTCGTCTGAGGGACAGCCATGACCAGGAACCTTGGGCTCTCACACAGGGCTGGGTGGACACGCTGCAGAGAAAATGCAGACTCTGGGGGCGCTGAGGTTGGGGAATGGTATGAGCAAGAATTTGGAATAGTTTTCTTTTGGGGGGTAGACAGGTAGAGTTTGAGATGCTGTCTCCAGGGAATCATGCTGAATTATTTATCCAGCAGGAATTTGGAAATGTACAACTGTCTCTTTGGCGTTGTTGACCCATGATTCCTAAAATGGCTGAGCAGTTCACAGCAGTGAGCTCTGAAATGGGCACATCTTGCCTCTCCAGGAGTGCTTTTGGTGATGAGAATACGGGGGACCCTGAGTTCTCACGGTCTCTCATGGGGACCATAGCAGACTCTTAGATGGAGACTGAGTACAGGTTGAGTGTGGCTTATCCAAAATGCTTAGGCCCAGAAGTGTCTCAGATCTGGGATTTGTTTTTGGAGTTTGGAATATTTGTGTGTGCACAATGAGACATCTTAGGGTTGTGACCCAAATCTAAACACAAATCCATGTATGTTTCGTATACATATACACATAGCCTGAAGGTGATTTCATACAATATTTAAAAATTTTTATGCATGAAACAAAGTTTCATGGTATGGAATTTCCCGCTTACAGCATCATGTTATTGCTCAAGAAATTTTGGGTTTGGGGTGCTTGGACTGACGGTGCTCACCATGTGTTTTTAGGAAGTGCTCTTGAGATGGATACCTATGAAGTCAAGGGAAGGAAGCGGGGCTGGACAGAGAGCAAAGCCAAAGCAGCGCTGAGTCAAGAAGACTCCCGTGACTGGGGAGAAGGGACAGGGTGCTGGTACAGGCTGCCCCAGATGGAGCCAGGGTGGAGGCCTGCCTAAAAAGAGCCACCTCCCCAGGAACCCACGTCCCCGGGGAGATAAGCAGCCACCCCTGAAGGACGCATCTTGCTCTACTTTGGTCCACTTCCCTTACAGCTCCTGGGAGCAACTTCTTTGGGAGGGTTGTAGGCCCTCTGCTTGGAGTAGAGTTGCGAGTTATAGTGAATAAAAATGTGAAATTCCCAATTTAGTTTGAATTTCAAATAAACTGTGAATGACTTTTTTTCAGTATAAATATTTTGAAGGTATTTATACTACAGAAGCTATTCATTGCTTGTTTGAGATTAAAATGTGTATCTGCTGCTACGTGTTTTGTACAAATTCATGGCTTAGAAACTTCATCCCTGAATTAGAAAGTTTATGGTATTTGGAGCTGGGGCTTTTAGGAGGTGATTAGGCTTAGATGCAGTGGTGAGGGTGGGACCCCGTGACGGCCATGGAGGCTTTACAAGACTGGGAAGAGAGACCTGCGCTGGCAGCTTGCTTTGCCACCACGGGACACCCTCTACCATGTTCCAATTTAGCAAGAAGGCCTTCCCAGGCTGTAAGCAGCTCCACAGCTCTGGTAACCAGGGTCCTGAGGGTGTCTGCTCTGTCCTAGCTGCTACCCAACAGCTTCTCAGATGCTTGCCTGAGTTCAAGCCCAGTGTACATTCCCCAAGTCTTCTGTGACCAGAATTCCCGCTCTGCATCTTCTGAACTTGAATGAAGGTCTGGCCTCCAAGAGCTTTCTGTTTTGTCCGAGGGTTTCCAAAGGCAGTACCCACTGACCCATGTAGTCATCCACACCTGGGCGTTTCCTGAGAGGCTTGTACCCTCTGATGGGAAGCTGGGCCTGCTACACAGATGCGGTTCCACTTCAGGTGAGCATCCCTGCCCTTTCCGATCTCATGGGGTGGGCCTGGCACACATGGTCCCCCGGACGCCTGACCACTGTTGCGGCAGGTGGCCTGGTTCTTGTTCTTGATGCTTGAAAGAGGTTTGACCATAGCCTCTTCACTGATTGTCACTATAACCGGGAGAGGAAGTGAGCGAGCATTACAGTTCCATTTTAGAGATGACCATGTCACCATCAATAGCACAACTGGGAGGGAGGACAGCATTAGCCACGAACCTTGAGGGTGCCCACACTCAAGTGGGGACTGCTCATGCAGCTTCTCTAGGTCCCTGCCTAGGACGGTCCCCTCCATCCTCCTCCACATGCTCTTCCTCCCCGACCCAGGATGGGTCTGGGGCTGTACAAGCAGGCAGGGGCCTTGGCCCACCAGTCTGGACCTCGTCCCTCCGGCTCTTCTCCTTGATGTCCTCTGCATAGTCCACAGTGGCCATGTCTTTGCCCTGTCTCTCTCACCTCCGCCTCCCTCTCCTATGCAGAAGACTGACATGTGACGTGTGAGGTGTGGCCTTCAGCATCTTCCTCTCTGTCCTCTGCCTCTGTCTCGGGCCTCTGCCTCTGCCTTCTCCTAGTCTTACAGCCCGAGGGCTGATT
>PVJO010030461.1:0-15401 GCA_004026905.1 Hystrix cristata | reverse complement strand
ATATATATATATATATATTTTTGGTGCTGGAGATCGACTTTGGTTTCCATATGTTTGTTTTTACTATGTACAAATCTAATCTTGGATATTGTAGACTGATATTAAATTATGTGAACTTTTTGAATGAATTTATTAATTTTCAGAGACTTTTGGAAATTTGGGGGATATTTTATTAGACTAAAATACTATCTGTAAATTAGAAAACAATTGTACAACTTTATTTTTAATCATTAGCCATTTAATTGTGTTTTCTTGACTTCTTGCAGTACCCTGGTACACTGCTAATTAAAAGTGGATATTCTTGCTTTTTTCTCAAAGATGAGAAAGCAAGCCTTTATTTTTCCCATAGACTATAATACTAATTAAAAGTTTTTTTCCTGTTTTAATGCAATTATCAAGTGAAAATATTTCCATCTCTTTCTCTTTGTTTGATTTTTTTTAGCCAGAATTTATTTAAAATTTTATTTATTTATTTTGGGTGTGCGGGGATCGAACTCAGGGCCTTGTGCTTGCTAGGCAAGTGCTCTACCACTTGAGCTAAATCCCCAGCCCCACTAAAACATTATTAGATGCTTTTCTGCATCAAATGGCACGATCTTGTGATTTTTTTTCTTTTTTAGCCTGATGGTATGGTGGATTACTTTGATTTTCAAATATCAAACCAGCCTCTATACCTGGAATGAAACAAACTCAGTTCTGGTGAGTACTTCTTTTTAGATAATAGTGAATTATATTTGCTAATATTTTGTTAAGTGTTTTTGCATACAATTTATAGAAACTAGCATGTACCCTTTTGTAATTGTCACATTTTGTCTAGCTAAGCAGTTTTGTCTGTTTGTTTGCTTGTTCCTTCTTTAACTCATGTTAGTAATATGGAATGATGATGTATATTTTGGGCAATTGGCACATACACTGAAGATATTTCTGTTTGTTTTTTGTTTGTTTGAGGCAGGGTCGTGCTATGTAGTTCAGCCTGGCCTTGAGCTCACTATGTGGCCCAGGCTGGCCTCAAATTCAAGGTGATCTTCCCGCCTCAGCCTCCCAAATGCTGGGATTACAGGCGTGAGCCACCACACCCGGCTCTCTGAAATTATTTTGACCGTTTTCAATCCCATTACCTCCTTCTCCTTTTCCTTTCCAGCCCTCCCCCATCTCTGATCCCCTTCCTCATCTCCCAAAGTCTACTTTTAGTTCCTCGGCCTCTGCTATCATACCAGGGTGACAGTGGCCTCCCAAAATGAGTTGAGATACATTTTACCATTTTCTATATTCTCAAAGTGATTGTGCTAAATTACTATAAATTCGTTACATTTGGAAGAATTCTTTGGTAAAATAAACTTGATTCAGAGAGTCATTTTACATGAAATAGTAAGTAAATTTAATTTACTTAATGGTTACAAGACTAATCTGGTTGCCTAATTCATTTTGATTTACATTTTGTAGCTTGTGATTTTAGAACAGAACATTTGTTGTAAGTTGTTTAGGAGCAAAACATTTTATATTATTACCTTAGCATCTTTTTAATAGTTGCAGCACCTCAGAAATGAATCTCCATCTCATTTTTTATATCTGTCATGCGTGTCTTCTTTTCTGTCTTTTATTCTTGCTTGGGGCTTATCAGTGTTTAATGTTTTCTTTCACATTTGAAATATATTATTGCAAGGTAAAATTTTCTGCTTGGACATTTTGTTCCGTTTTTTGTAGATATCATTCAATTTTGTTTTGTGTTTACACGGCTTATGACAAGGACTCTGCTGTAAATTTTATCCTCAGTAAAAGTAATAAATCCTAAATAAATAAAAAGTTTAAAAAAGTAATAAATCCTTTTGCCCTGCCTGCCTTCAATAGTTTATTTTTAGTTGTTTTGTTTTTTGCTTTTGAAATGGATACTCCTTGGTGCTGTGATCTTCATAAATTTTAGTCTCTGTCACGATATTTAGAAAAATTCTACCCACTATTTCTTCAAATGTTTGATTTTTTAATCTCATTTTTTAACATCTCATTCTTGGTTTCCAATTACATATGTTGGACCATTGGAGATTGTTACGTGTTTCTTGGATGCGCTGCTCGGTTTATCATTCAATATTTGGTTTTACTTACATCCTATCTTAAGTAATTCCTATTCCTTAAGCTTCTCTTCAAGTTTAATGATTCTTTCCTTTACACGATCTAATCTATGAATTAATCTATCTAAAATATTCAATAGCTATTCTTTGCATCCTTTAGCCATAGGTAATACTTCCCAATATTGTCTCACATTTTCCTTGTGGTAACTGATATGGTATCTAGATGGACTATTCTGCAGGAAGGTTACAAATGCTCGTGTCCATACCCTCTGGGAATTTCATGCATTCACCTAAGCACATAGCAACTTATTAAAAATGCCTAGCTGAATCTTCCTATGAGATTACATGGTGTTTTTGTTACCATTCTAAAGCCAATGGTTTGCAAGAGAACAGATTTAATACAGGACATTTACAAGTTAAAACATTCACCCATAAGCCAAATGCAGAAAGAGTGTAGAACCTCTGTCTATGCACTGGGGACCTGAAAGATCCAATCAAAGGCTGGGAGCCCACTGCACTGTCCCGTGTACATCCGTGTCTACACGAAATGACTGAAGAAATTTGTAATGGTACCAGGATACCATGCTTGCAGCAGGGATGAAGAGCAGAGCTCCCCGGAAGCAAACAGCAGCCATCCTCAATGACAGCAAGGCCCCGAGCTCCTTCTGTGATGAGAACAGCTGAGTCCCCTTTGGGAGAACCAGACGCAACAGAGCTGCTCCTGGGAAACAGCTAGCAACTATCTTGTGCTCCCGTTTTCCTTATGTTGTGTCAGCAACAATTCTCAGGTAGATCCTCTATGCCTAAAACCACACCAACTCCATTCGGCTGGGCGCTCCTGTTCAAATTGACCACAATAATAAGTCCACCACACATGAAATTTTAGTATATATGGCCAAGACAGCCAGAGCTTCAATCTTAATAGTCCTTATGTTTGTTGCCCTTCTATTTTCAGTTTTATTGTTTGACTGTAAGTTTAGTTTTCCAATTCATCCAAGAACAATTCTCAAGCAAAAATTTTTCAGTTTAAAAACAGTATTTCTTTATGCAATGGTAATAATACTCTTCCCAGAATTCTACCTCTGAGCTCCTTTCATAATAGCCCTTTCTCATTTTTTCTTCAAAGAAATTAGATGAATAACAAAACGAACAAAAAAGTTCTAAAGCCACACTTAAGGTATTCAAATTGTCTCACAATTTTGGTTGTAAAATCTGTATGATTCTCAGAGGGTTATCATCTTTCAAGACCATTCAGTGTCTTATGATCAAAATTTGTGGACAAGTTCCATCCAGAAACAGATCCATGTTGAAATTAAGAATCCTCCTGCAGGGGCTGGGGATTTAGCTCGGTGATTAGAGTGCTTGCCTTGCAAGCACAAGGCCCTGAGTTCGATCCCCGGCACCACAAAAAAAAAAAAAAAAAAAGAATCCTCCTGCAGTACCACACATGGCCTCTTCATTTTCCTGCACATTTTTTCATTGATTCTGTGAGTTTCTGATTCTTTATTGGAGCCTTTTATAGTTTTCTGCTACATTTCACCATCATTTTTTGTATCTCTTCACACTATGAGTCAGGTACTATGGGGACTATACCCTGAACAGGCAGTGAATGTACGGATAATTAGCGAAGGATTTGGAAGCCACACTCGAGAGGCCAACCCCAGCATCTTCTAGAAACATGCTGCCTCGAGAATGGCTGCGGAGACCTCTCCCCCCCTGCAGCAGCTTCCTGCTGGGACTCCTTGGTTGAACTCCAATTACTCCAAGTAAGAGTTTGCCAAGAACTAGGGAGTTTAGTGAATCTCTTTGCAAACCCTTTACTGTGGTCTCATTCCGTGTTATTGTCCTTCCTCAAAGGGGGTTGCTAAAATAATCTTTGATTTCTGCTTCTTACATTAGTCATCACACCACTCTCTGTCCTGCTTCCATTTCTATTCCTTTACATTTGGATAATTCTCTGCTTGGGGGAAAAAAAAAATGAGAGTTGACTGTGGAATTTACCTCCTGTGCTTTAGTTTGCTCAACTATACCGCAGAATTACTTCTTTTGGAATGTCTCAAAAGAACATTAGTATAAGAGAATATTTAATGCATTGATTTATTTCATCGTGACTGGGAAACAACATAGTTACACACAGTATTCCTTTAAAGAAGGAAAAAGCAGCTAAATGGTGCCAAATTAATGGACAATTTAATAAGTGAGGTAACTGTGTCTTTTAAGAAAATATTTTAGATTCTTATTTCTTCTAAATCCTTGTTAAATTAAATTACCAAATATAAAATCAAATTAGAAATAACAAGTGGTGAACATTTACTGAGCATGACTTGGGGATGTTTTTCTAAGCAAACAGAAACAACAGAAACTAAAATTAAAAATTTTACCAGATTGAACAAATTATTACTTAAAAATACCATACATCAAATTAGAAATATAATTACGCATATAAATAAAAAATCGTAGTGTGAACAAACATTTTATTTCAGCAAATTAACAAGATGTATAATTTTTATAATAACCTTTGTGGATACATATTAAGATGTATTATTGATGTTAAAATTATTGTGACCAATGAGTAATTAAATATTCAGTTATCCACACATAGAATATTCTAAGCAGTATTTAATATTCAATAATTATTATGGAGAAGTAAAAGAGGCACTTAGAAACATAAGAAGTCATGATTTTCTGGGAATCAAATTTAGAAACTTTTACCATTTCAAAAAATTCTAAATTATAAATATTAAAATATTTAGAATAACACTAAATAATAAAACCTTAAGAACTTATGAAATTTTGAAATATTCACATAATAGTTGTAAAATTCTTCATTCACAAGAAAAAATAACATTCAGGAAATTTTACAAGTAATTATTTTGCTGTGCTATATTGATAAAATATCATGGTTCAAGTGTTTATGTAGATAGTAAAACCAAACATAAGTGAATTTTTAAATTTTGTCAATTTGGGGTTGGGGATTTAGCTCAAATGGTAGAGTGCTTGCCTAGCTAGCACAAGGCCCTGAGTTTGATCCCCAGCACACACACACACACACACACACACACACACACACACACACACATACACACACACAAAATTGTCAATGTGTGTGTGAGATGGCAGACACAAGAAGGAAGAAAATAAATTTCTAACATAACCTATCAAAGGACAGTAGAAATACAGGCCTTATTTTCCTCACTTAAGTTTTTCAGAGTTTTTTTTGTTTTATTTTATTATTTTTTCATAGTTTTTAAGCATATATTATTTTATAATAAAAGTAGCCCTTTTGTAGACTAATCTACAAAGACTATTATAAAACTTCACAAGTAATTTTGTCCATATGTGCACTTTGGGTAGATAGTATTTATTGTGATCACCTATCTTAACTCTTCAACCAATAACAAGAAACAAATATGTACAAAGAAGCTGACATAAAATAGTGCTGAAGAGCAAATATGTCACCATTCTTTACATTAGCTTATTTCACAGATATACACACACATATATACATATATATATTTCAACATGGCAAAATTTTCATTGAGAGCCGAAATACCTAGATAAAAAGAATAGTAAACTTAAAAAAAAGAATGGAAATGCAAATTGTTTCTTTGTTCAAATAAAATACGTTAACACCAAATCAACATAAAGCAAATGACTTCAGCATATGATATATTTTGTGACAAGATAACATTCTCTGGTGCTAGTACCAAATGAGGAATATCAAGCTTGGAAAAGGGACCTAACATAGTTTAAGCCTTAACTGTTGTTCCAAAATTGCCACTGTCCATCACCTGTCCAGTGATTTTTAGCAACTGGTTGTGTAAAAATCAGAAGGCTGCTGTTTCTTTTCATAGTCCCTTAGGTATTGGAACCATGTGCAAACCAAGCAGAGACATTTTGGATTATAACAGATTTGTCATAAAGTATGAACTCTAACTCTCGATAGGTCCATAAGGATTTATTGAGAACCGCAAAGTCTATAGCAGTCTACTAAGTGCTGTCAGAAAAATGAACAAGAGCAAAGTACAAATTACAATATCTGTACAGTACTTCAAGACAAAAGGCATGAACTTAAAAATTTCAGGCCGTTTACATAAAATATACATCAGTAACAAAAATAATCAGTATGTGAATTTGAACCCTACATTATCTACTCAGCAAAAATAGACAGAAGTTCCAATAATTTTTAAATAGCTTTTATTAGGTCAGTAGTTAAACTCTTCAGGCCAATGATTCTCACCAACTAATTGAGAATCCTGAGTTTCCGTAAGTCAAATCTTAGACCAAGTTAACTGATTTCTTTGATGCATGGACACACAGCATGCCTGTAAAGAAGCATGGAAAAATCTCTGGCTTGGTGTTAATTGATAATTAAGCGCATAGTTTACTGTAAAAAATGCAAACTTTTAAAACATTGTTCCTATAGTTTTTAATCCCGTGTTTCTGCATGGTCTGTTCCTCTCTTTTGAGTTGGATTTATTGGTGTTAGATCTCTTTTGGTGTTAGATTTATTGAATGGTCAATAAATCTAACACCGACAGGTGTGAAACATCACCCCTGAAACTGAGGTGGATGGACTTGTAACTAATGGAACTTTGTTGCAGCAAACATAGCTTTACAAAACACAGTCGTGGAATTTAAAACTTGAGTTGGGAGTGAAAATGTTGTCTTGGTGATCTTACTCTCTTATGTCTAGAGATTGTCCCAGTTTGACTTAGCAAGCAGCCCTTTCATTCAGAGAGGGTTCATCTAAGTGAACTCTAGCGGCACTGAAGTGTTCTTCCTGCAGTTCCTCAATTTAGAAGGAATAATTCAATTTATTTGACCTATTCTTTCCCTCTTCTTTGCCTGGAAAGATGAGGGTGATGGGTACCCCTTTGGACTGGTACTTTTCATTCCTAGGCAGCTTGTTAAAAATGCAAAATTCTAGACTTCACTCTCAACCTTTTAAGTGAAAATCTCCATTTGTTAAGGTTTTCCAATTATGATGTTTGAAAAACATGATGATGATGTTTGAAAAATGCTGGAATAGATGTTTCCATGTTCCTTGTTGGCTGCGTATCTAATTCCACTGTGAGCAGGTAAAAGGAGAAATGCAACAGTGGATTGAATCTTCACAGAGGTTGGCCCTTCTCGCCAGTATCCTCAGTCATCATTATCGTTAATCGCCCTATTGTTCCTTCAATAACAAAAGATGTGGTCAATTTCCTTGTACTTAAGACTTTCATATTTTCATTTTAAAAAATGAAAAATCTATAATTTTAGTAAATTCATTGCACTTGGTTTTGAAAAATCAATGGTAGTATCAATTTGGTTTCCCCATTCAGGAAATTTATGTATTTTTGTATGTCTGTAGGAAAGATTTTATTATAGAAATAGGACTTAATTAAAAATGAATATTTTGATGGAGATTCTGACCATGTGTGATTTTTTTCAATTTACATGCACACAAAGAAAAACATTAAAAAGTATAAATAGTTGAAGAAATTAGAAAATCATCTAATCTGTACCCTAGTCCATTTCTTCATTGTATCACTTTTCAAATGCTCTATGATGAGCCAAGTTATTTCTCTTACTCGTTTGTCATTACTCTCAATTCTATTATCTCTATTTCGTTTTGGAAAATATTACATTGAAGTTAATGAGCATATGTGAGAATAACCTTTCCAAATGTATGTAATCTTTCAACTTCACATTTAAAATAAATGTTGCTATTTCATTTTTGGAGCTCCTTTTCGAGTCCTCTCCATTTGTTAGTCACCCAGCAGGTATCTCTTTTGCTGATTTCCAGCTATTTATCTCTTATAGGAAGTAGGTCAGAAAACACCACTGATGTTTCCTTTCTGCCAACCAGCAAATGTAAAGTACTCATTTGGGGATTCATGACTAAAAATAGAGTAGAGAATATCAACACTAAGTATTGGTCTTAATGTAAACATGATTGCTTTCAGCATTTAATGTTCCCACAGTGATGAGGAATAGCACCTCAACTACGGCTTGGGAATCGGTACTACAGATTTGCCTGGAATAAAACGAATTAGTGATAACAGTGATTTGGATCGTACCAAATGTCTTCCTTGTTCATCAGTTTTCCGGGTCCAGAAATATTTTCCATTGAATTAGCATGTGATGGATTAAAAATGGCATGTTACCAAAGAGCATCTTGAAAAGGGAGGGTTTTGAGCATGATGGCTCCTATGAAGCCCTTTCTCACTTCTCCTGGTACCTAATTTCCTGTAAATGATTATGTCAAATAAGTCAATTTCTATAAAACTCGTTCAAATAACTAAAAATTTTCTACAATAAAATGTACTTTGCTAAATTATTTTCTTACTTTTCCGTGTAATTTTGCAAATTATGTAGACATTTTAAAACTTTAGTTAATTGTTTGAATGTTTTTGCACTTTGTTTTTATGGAATTATGTTGGAATGTTATGTAGAGTTAGTGGCACGGTGTGTGGATAGATTGTGAACAATCGTTTGGTTTGTTTGGGCCCCACTCAAAGATGCCAAGTAGATAGGATTTGAAGGAGCAGGTGAAATGTATGTACTGTCTCCAGTTCCCAAAGGTTCTTTTTAAATAGTGGGACCTGAGAGGGAGATGTTTTTCCTCAGTCCCCAAAGGATTCTGCCCAAGTACTCCCAATAAACTATATTTAGTAAGAAGTACCCAGAATCATGTAAAGTGTTTTTAGCTATTTCTCCTCTAGAGATCTGATAGTGTAGACTTGGTCTTATTCATATGGAGAATTAGAAGCATCCTACCACAGTGATATGCATAACCATGTTTAAAGCAGCACAATTTATAATATTTAAATACTAGAAACACTCCATATGCCCATCAACATATGAATGGATAAAGAAATGGATTAAAAAATGTGATATTTATGTACAATGGAGTACTACTATGCCATAAAGAAGGAGAAAGCTGAGAAATTTTTAGGTAAATGAATGCATATTGAGACTGTAGTCTATGGGATTCGAAGGCTTTTATAATGAACAGAAAGAGTGTTGTCTTTTTATTCAAGAGAAATCATCACTTTCAAGAACGGATAAATGACTTTATCATTGATGTGGGTTAATGAATGATTACCATTCCTTGTCTCTTGCCCTATTTCTTACCCTTCAGCCTTTTGCCATGGGATGAAGCACAAAAAGGCCCGTGACATTCAGTTCTCTAGCTTCCAAACTATAACAAGCGTATTATACTCTTTATAGATTACTTTGTCTTCGTGTTCTGTTATAGCAGCACAAAACGCACTAAGTCACTGGGTTTCTAATAGGCCCGTGAAGATCACACTAAATATGAAGACAGACAAATATTTTATTTTGTCATAAATGTAGACCGTAAGCAGCTGCTGAAATACAGACTGTGTGAGTATTATATCATTTTATAGGGATAATGGATCGCAAATCATAAGAGCTCCATTATTTGAGAATGCATATTTTTACTTTTTAAAGAAGTTATCAATATATTTATTTCAAGCATTGCTAAGTAAATCTTTCCTACTAAAGGTCCTTAGTGCATGGAAAAGTAATAAGCCCATATGTTCTTATTCAGAATGAGCACAAGTGTCAGATTATACAAACATAGGAAAATGTTTCTTTCAATACTTTCATAAGTGCTTCTATCCATTTCCAACTGCTTTTACAGTCCTGCTAGTAACAATGGTTTTTAAGGCTAGCAAAGTCTATAGAAATGAGGAGCTGGGTTGTGTAGGCAAAACTCTTGCCTGCACTTTGTTCTAAACAGATTATCATTCATAACATGCTCATCTGCAGCAATATCTGAAAGATTCCATGTAATCGCTGGTTAAGAACATTTGTTTCCAAAATCTAGCCAGTGTAATATTAGTTATTATATTTTTGGATCTTAAGTGAATATTTCTGCCAACCAATTTCAATCTACTGCAACATTTTTTTGCAATTTTTCCTCTAGTGCCAGTTGAAAATCATACGCTCCACCACCTCCATTAAATTCTCATCACCATTAGCACAGAGAGTGATATTGAAGCCAAACATTTTATCATCATAACAGTTTGCATTTGTCTCCTTCTTATGTTTAAAACCCATCACAGATATCGGAAATGTTCACATTATACCTTAGAGCAAAGTATTAGTAATTTTTTTTAATAAGCCATCTAATCCTAGGAATGTAAAAGAAAAGTAGAGTACCAATGAGAATTTTGAACTAAGAATAATACTAAACGAAATGTGATTATAGAGGATCATTGCTTAGCACAGACTCAAAGCCCGATATTTAGATTAATCTGACTGTTCTAGGTCTTGTATGGTACAAAATCAGATATTTATAGATTGAAACTGGTCACCAGAAATGGTTTCAATCATTACTTTTATGCAATTTAATTTCCTTTTAAATATACTCTGACAATTAATTTAAGGTAGCTAAGCTACTGTGCCATTTTTATATTTACTTTTAACTTATTTTAGTATGTATTTTGTCAGAATTTTAATACAGTTTATCTATCAGCAGGCAACTTATGGTACGGCCTTTAAAATTTGGAATTTTGGTTTTGACCTTCAAAATATTTGAATTATGTTAAAAAAAAAACACCAAAAACAGAAGATTTGCTAGCCACAAGTATTACATTAGGTGGCAAAGCCTTGTGGGGAGGAGCCGGTTACCAGGACTGTGACCTGGATGGGAGTATTCTTCTCCATGTCTCCACTCTTCTCTCCCTTCCCTCCTGGCAGCCATAATGTAAGCAGCTTTCCCCCACCAAACCTTCCACCTTTAATTTCTGCATCAGTGCCAGATTACGATGGACTGAACTCCCTGAACCTAAAAATAATTATTTCTACATTAAAGTTGCAGCTGTCTGGTATTTTGTCCCAGCAACAGGAAGCTGACTAGAACAACAGTTATTGCTCATATGTAATGGGTAATATAGAGACACTTGACACACTTTAATCAACTATAAAATATGTAATGATTATTAAATTTTACATGGAAATAATTCACTTTCATTATTTTGTATAGCATGTGCTACATGCCACGGTATCTAAACATTACAGAGGCTTATTGATACTTATTGGTTAAATGCTGATGGTATAATACAGGAAACAATTCAAAATTATGGCAGCGGTATTTACAATTAATATACTGTATGAAATAAATCACTTTCAGAATTGGATTTAAGTCATTTATGCTGATGTAATACTACCTGGAAATTCCTGTTCGTAATTTCTTCTTGTCAAATTGTTTTAGAAGACAGTTGGTATGCCTGGAGAGATGATATTTTTAATCTAAATAAAATTTGTTCGTAGCAAAATTACTTAGAACACTTAGATTTTACTATGACTTACTTTTTAGCAGCAATCTGAAAAATTCTAATGAATGGGAAAGATGCCTCTCAAAATGACTTTATGACTTACAGGTATCACAGAACTATTTGTGATCTGGACTTCAGAGGACGTGTTGGTTGAAATACATTTTTGCATACATTAAACTTCATATTCAAAACTATGTATTTTTGTATAACTCTATGTAACTTTTACAAGGTTCGGGGAACATTGAAATTGAATTGATTTACACTTGTACACATGGTCAGTCAAGTAGCCTGTTTTCTCTCTACGTAAAAGACAAACAGATCAGCCAGAAAACTTTTAGTCTTCTATTCACAAAATATTCCACAGCAAATGTTATTTTATTTCCTGTGAGATAAACAAAATCATTGTCTTTTTAAGAACTGGGTTGATGAGGTGTGGTGTTTTCATTTGCAATGTTCATTTCATTTTATTTCTCCAGTTTGTTGATATTTCTATGGAGGACTGTATTTTCTCCTCAGAAGAATTCACCATAATGGATAAGAAAGAGGAAAAGTCAAGATTACAATAATAATTTGAGTAATATCACTTAACATTTTGAAAAAATATTCATTAAAGATTTTCTTTTGTTTAATATCACGTCTACCTCTTTTCAACCTACCTTTGTCCTCTGCTGTTTCCCCTGAATCTTGGGGTCTTTTAATAATGTATCAGTGGAAATATTTACATTTTCAGTAGATTTTGATTAATGACTTATTCTGTGGATTTCAAAGGATAATACATGTCATGCCCTTACGCCCTTCTTCGAGGGTGCCTTGGGCTCAATACACAGCAGTCAATCAATCAATCAATCAATATTCACATAATTCAATAGAAAGCTAAAGTTTCATGCTGGTGTCAAAGTGCTTGTTTTGCTGGTTATTTCTTCTGTAATCTGGAAGAACACAGAAGAATCCAGAGAACCGTTCAGCTCTTTCACACTTGCTTGCTCACTAACATATTTCTGTAGCAAAAAAACTAACAATAAGAGGTTAAATAAAACATGTCTCTATATAAGTATTTGAGGATATGTCGATTGTCTATCATCACTTTTGTCAGTTATGATAGAAATCATGCAAAGATAGGAGAGTATAAGTTATCCTCATCATACTCCTTTTTTGTTCATCATAATTAATCTAATTATTTGTCTTTATCTTTGCTGTAGGTAAATATAGACCTGCAGATTTCAGCGCAAACAGCTGCCCAGACACCCCTGGAAATGTATGAGTCAAGGTCCCCGCATTTCTGAGTAGAAAGTAAGCCCCGTGGCATGCTCTGCATGCGCATGATAGTCAGAAGCAAACTCTGGCTGTCCCCGTGAATTTGGAAGCCCCAGTCCTCCCTGCCTTTCACAACTCTATCTAGACAGTGGTAAGAGCCCGCTTTTTCTACACCTCTCTATTTCAGGAGCTTTCTATCTATTTCAGGAGCTTTATAAACCCATCTCATCCTGGCCATAGCATCTTCAAGGAATCTTCTTTCTCAGCTCAATCCCAACTCAATTTAGAATCACCTGAGCAAGCCACTGATTCCACAGGCCAAATAGACATCATACTGGCAAATATTATACATAATCCTTCCTTACAGAATCTGCAATAATCATCAAGTTCTGTAATAGTAAGGAAACTGGTCAATAACCCCTTATATTTAGACAAGGTCTTGCTGTGTAGTTCAGGCTGTGAAATCACTTCGTAGCTGAGGCTGGCCTCAAACTCACATCTGTCCTCCTGCCTCAGCCTCCCAAGTGCTGGGATTATAGACCTGGGCCACCACACCCAGCAATAATCCTTTCTTGAGGGTGAGAACAATACAGTAATTTATCTTACTGGTCTGTCCTCCCTCAAAAGACCATGTGTCCCTCTAATCCAACTGTAGTTCTCCTAAACTGGTTAAAGCAGCGAGACAGGATTACAACCAGTTTCTCTGAAATTAGGCCTGGCTGTGGTCTAACAGCTTGTAGTTTTCTGAACTCAGAGTATACTGATAGCTTGTTTTTCTCAGTTGAGGGCTGAACGAGTCAATTTCTTTAGCTTGGCATTCCAATCTACAGGTTCTGAAAATGTAATGTGTCTTGTTACTAGAATTCTAAATTGCTAGAGGGTAAATTCTGGTTATGCTTCATGTGTTAAGGTTATACGAGGCGAAGGGCCTTGGTTAGAAATTAGAAATATTGTACTTGCCATTGTATTCTTTGCACTCTTTAAAATTTTGGGGGCAATAATCTCACTGTTTTAAATTTGTTTTATGTTTTCTGTAGACTAATCTTTCTTTTTTTGTGTGTGTGGTTTTTTTTGTTTGTTTGTTTTTTCTTTTTTGGTGTTGGGGATAGAAATCAGAACCTTGTGCTTGTGAGGCAAGCACTCTAGCCACTGAGTTAAATCCCCAGCCCCTAGACTAATCTTTCTCGAGAGAAATTATTTTATGGAAAACTGGGAAGCTATTGACAGAATTTTCTCAAATTTTAGTGGGAAAAGATTGACTGTAGTGTTTGTTAAACAGAAGTATAAAAATACTATTCAGAGGGATATAGTACATTGAAAGTGAAAAAGAGTAAGATGGCTATTTTTAAAACTTAGCTTACCTATTGTACTACACTTTAAGAATTAAGGTTTTGCTGCTTTCCTAGTAAGTTTTATCCTACTTAGCTGTGTAATTGAAACTTTCAGTCTCAGTAAATCTAATGATCGTTCTAGAATTGTATTTATGTTTATGTTGCTTTATCTTATTTATCTACCAACGTACCATAAAAATAACTGTGGTGATGTTGGGGATTTAGCTCAGTGGTGGAACGCTTGCCTAGCGAGCACAAGGCCTTGAGTGATCTAGTCACTCCCTAGTACCCTCACCCAAAAAATAATAATTGCATTTGCAGTGTTAAAGAAAAAATGTGAATCCTTTCATAAAGATAAAAAGGAATTCTATGTTAATAAAAATAACACGTAAAAATATTCCTTTCTTTAAGAATTGCTGGCAAATTGTAATTTTAAAACTAATATATGATGAGAAAAGGAAGTAAAGAACATAAACTCTTTTTAATATCAGTTATTTGGGTGATGGTAGATATTTGACTGTTTCACAAGCCAGAGAGAATATTTTGATATAAATAATACCCATTACAACTATTTTAATAACTTGTGTGTGTGTTGTACCTTTGGGTGAGCACTATGGACTGTATGGAATTACAGTGGAACATTCTAGAAGATAGTCTGTAGATGAGAGAGTTGACAAAACTCACAAGTTTTGACATGATGTGACATGCAATAGATCACAAATGGTATGTTAAAGCTACATGAAATGCTTTAAATGTCTTGAAATGCATTTAACTTTCACCATTAAGAATTTTTGCTGTTTCTCTAGGATGAGTTCTACTTTTGTTCAGCTTTGGTTTTTGTCTTCAAACAAGGGATAAAGTTTTAATGGTAGATTAGTGAGAGACTTGAAAAGCAAAAGAACTACTTTCTGGGTGCATTGAGACCATAATGTTAGGGATAATAACTCAGACATATGAGCTTAAATATTGCATGGTTTCTCTTATATGAAAAGAGTCTCTTTCTATATAAATTATGAAATAAAAGATAGGTAACAGGAAAAAAGAGAGAAAGGTAAATTTATTGTAATCCAATGCAAAGAATGTCTGTGAAAGTGTACTGTGACCTACATTTGTCTTACATGTTTTATATGTTCTTTGGCCTATTAGCCTGCTTTTCAATCTGTGTATGTGATAGTTAATTTGTAAGGTCTTTTAAGATAAATAAATGAAACTTATGCTGGCAAAATAAAAGATGGATGAAGGAAAGAGGGAAAACAATTGAGATGTGTTATGTGCATGTACCAGTTCCCTACAGTAAATAGAATAGTCATGAACTGCAAATATGTACAAATAAAAATCAAAAGACAGAATTTCAAAAAATAATAAAATAAAAGGTCAACAGGATACTAAGTCACTATTAAAATAAAGGGCAGCTATGGACATTTAAAAATCAAAAGAACTATCTGCAGCTGATTTCA
>PVJO010030460.1:0-15457 GCA_004026905.1 Hystrix cristata | reverse complement strand
TGAGCGGGCGGCGGGGCGCCCGGAAGCCGGACTGCACGCGCTCCTGCCCTTCTGGGCCCTTCCTTGCGGCTGCCTGCTCCTGGGTCTCCACCTCTTCTCTCTTGGCTGCCCAACTGTCCCCAGCCAGGAGCCTGTCTCCGGGACTCCGGGGCTTTCACAGTGTTGTGGGTGTGGGCGTGAATAAGGAAGAAGACATCCTGTTTTCTCTGGGTCTGGGCGGAGAGGCACTTTGACCAGACTCGGTAGTCTGGGTACGCCAGGCTGAGCTGGCATGCACGCGGCTGGAAAGAGCCTGTAGCCCATGGAAGACAAATGCGAGATCCTGTTTGTGCCTGATGCTTGTAGCTGTTAAAAATGCTAATTCCCTGGAAGGTCCCAGTATTGTACACATCTCTAATCAATGAAAGAAGCATGCCAAAAATACAAATGACGATTTTCAAACAAGTAAGTAATATTACTTCCGAGATCCAGTATATATACTGGAGTTTTGTTCGTTTTATTTTATTTTATTTTATTTTATTTTATTTATTTATTTATTTATTTATTTATTTATTTATTTATTTTTGGTGCTGGGGTTCGAACTCAGGGCCTTGCGCTGGCAAGGCAAGCACTCTAACCACTGAGCTAAATCTCCAGCCCCAATACGTATATCTTATTATTTTGTTAATGCCTACATGATAACTTCCGCCCAAATTTAATCCCTCTGTCTCTGATGGTGACAAGTTGAAGATAGAATAATTGTTGCTCACCAAAAATAAAAACTTTTAGGTGGCATCTTGAGGAAAATTATGGCAGATGGCATTTTTTGAAAATGGCTATATCAATATCACTCAGCCCACGTGCTCTATCATACAACTTTCATGCTTTCCATAGAAAGATGGAGTCTGTACCCCCTTCTCCTAACCTGGTCAGGTGAGGGCATGACAGGAGCCGTCTTATGTGACTCCCAGGGTCACATGATAGAAGACGAGGTATGTTCTGTCTCATTCTCTTGGACACTTGCTTTGGAGTCCAGCCGCGCTGCCATAAAGCTCAGCTCCCAGCTCATCCAGGGTAACCAGCCAGACCCAGAGAGAGCCATCCCAGGCGTGGACTCAGCCCCCGGGAGGCTTTGCCATGCCGCACAGAGCAGAGCTGTGCAGGACAGCCTCCCCATCCTAAGCAAAGCAGAGGAGTGCTGTTTTAAATCACTAAGTCTGGAAGTAGATTGTAACGGTAATAGAAAATCCACATTTACTGTTAGGAAAATCTTCACAAAGTGGAGTGAGTCTGCAGTGCTCTTCCCAAACTAATGCACACAGGAGAAGAGGCTTTTCAGCCTTCTCTGGGTGAAAGGAAGTCCGGGAAAGCATCATGGCTGTCATGGGAGGAGACTGGCTATGGGCTTATTCTTGAAACTAAGGCCTGAGCTCCAATACACAACTGACAAGGTGAGGTCTCTAGATGGGAAAGAGGAACCAAAGAATGTTTCCCATCCGCCCCTCCTGCTTAACCCAAGGTCCTTGTAGCCTCCCAGGATAGCCATTCACATTCTTCTCTGAATGATTTCTGTAGATTGGCAGGATCACTTAAGATTTTCTCACTATGTTCTGTTAACCTCTTTTCTGTCTCAGTAAGAATGCAAATTCCCCCAGGTCAAGAAAGTCTTGTCAAGAAGCCAAAATCTAAAGAGATCCCTATCCAAATACAAAGCTGAAAGTGACAAGAGGAAAAAGAAAGAAAGAAAAGAGAAATCAATGGATTTGAAGGCTAAAAGCAAAGTTGATTTTGAATAAATACAAACTAATTACCTAATTCTAAATTATTCTTGACCTTATATGTTCTTCTAATATGAAATGTTTCCTGTAGAAAGCTGGTGAAAACATAGCTGAATATTTTTCTTCCTATGAAGATTAGAGCTCCCACCTTCCCAAGCGCATTGACCCCAATTATGCTTTTCAGAGAAGGTGTCTGAGATTGAGATTAATTAGATGTCAATTTATTGAGATCTAAAGATTTTTAAAGCTTTATGGTATTGGGTTAAACAGGGAAGGAGATGTAGATTAAATTGGTTTATTACAGCATTACTTAAAATGTGTATATCTCTACTTCCCATTTACCTCTGTCAGTCACAAAAGTGAATATTACAAATTTTCCAAACCAACTCCTTTGCCAATCAGGCAGGGAAGTGAATTAGTTCAATTTATATTTTTAATCCACTGGCCATTAAATTTCTCCAAGAGAAATGGGTAGATTCAAAATGATAACATTCAATGAGAAGGCCCCTGATACTATGAGCCAGGAAGCCGACACAGTCATGTAAGTCCTACAATAAATCTGCCAACCATGCATGAGAAAATCGATCTTCAAATCATTGACCTCTCACCATTAGAACCGCCATCATGCTAGCTGACGTTATCATCTCCTTTCATCTAGATGATCACAGGAGCTGCACGTGGCTGCGCCAATACTCTGCTCTAATCTCCTTTCTACTGCAGTAATATATAAATTAAAGAGCTTTATTTAATTCCCAGTTTTGGGTGTCCCAGAGTGTGGCATCAGTATCTGCTGTGCTCGGGGGATGGCTTTCTCGTGACGTCACAGCGTGCCGTGTATGGTGGTATGAGCACGTCAAGAGGAGGGGACTGTGGGGAAACAGGAAGTAGGTTCAGGGGAGGCTGCAGGCTGGCTTGTAACACTTCTTTCCGCGGGGCAGAACGCATTTCCTCAAGATCAGCATTGATCCCTTCTGAGTGTGAGGCCCCGTGACTTAACTACCTGCCATCAGACCCAAGCTGGTACAGCTTCTCTCACCTCTACACCACCACCACCCTGGGGCCAAGCATCCAGCACGTGACCTTTGGGGGACACACTCAAACCGTATGTGATCTATAGCAAGCATACAGCACACTTACTTTTGCTTTAAAAAGATAGAAAAGGATTTTTATTACCATTTAGTTACTTATTCTACTTAATGACTTGGTATAAAACTCATGCATGCTTAGCTATTAACAGTAAACAACTATGGGGCGTTTGTTATTTTCAGGCCCCCTGATATGTATTTTTGTAGTTGTTTGTAGTTGTTTTTAATTATTTGTAGTAAAAATTTTTAATTATTTGTAATTAATTACTTGTAAAAAATTATACAATATTTGAAGAACTATTCCATTTGACATTTTAATTTGCCAGTTGTATCGATAGAATAACGATGAAATAAATAACATGGTCACTACCCGTATATGTGGGCAGTAAGTAATATCACTCTTATTTCATTTCCCTTCCTCCTCTTGTGAACTTTCCATGCTTGGTGGCATAATTTGACTTTATCTTGTACCCAGTCACATAGTAGATCATATAGTAAGAACATGATTTTTTTTTTAAATAAAAGTTAACAAAACACTTGGTTCCTAGTGGATACCAATGAAAGTATTTTGTATTTCTGACAGTTTCAAATAAAAGTGATCGTAGGAAACTAGAGATAAAAAAGGTACTCAATGAGCTTACAGCATGCTCAAGAAATGATAGCATTTTTTCCCTTAAGAATACCCTTTAAAGTACTATCATTACCACTTACGGTTTTATACACACTGGTCTTTTCTTAAACATTACTAGATGTTAATCCTGGCTGACAAAATTACTTGTCATTTACTAACTTGGGATTTATTTGAACTGACAGAGCACAAAATATTCTTGGCCGTCACTGTCACTCTAGGTCGCCACTTAACTCTGGGAGAGCTTAATGGAGGGAAAGGAATATACTGGTGTAGAAAGGAAGATTGCAAATGTAATGATCCGTAAACTGTATTTTCAGTTTGTCAAAAATGACGGTCTGCAAGGGTATCAAACTAAGAAATGTTTACCAATCTGCATATAATATGTCAAATGCATACTAATATTAACATTCCAAATTACATAAATGTTGCATTGTTTAAAATTTTATTTTGAAAAGTATAAAGGCCAACCATATATGCTTATAATTTTAGTTCAGCATCACCTGATTAGATAAGGATAATTGTGCACATTTGGGGAAGTAAGTGAAAATCAGTACTGAGAAAAGCTGTGTAAGATTTGGCAGATGTGTTTCTTCTCCCACTCATCTTCAATGCAAGGGCTAAGTTGGGGCTAGATCTTCCATTTCAACTCACAAATGACTGTACCCAGCAGTGTGAGTAAATTTGGGTTTACTTATCTAATTCTTAATATGCAATAAATTATTAATAAGCACTTACTCGGTTGACATAAATGCTTCCCTAATACAAATATAGTCTGAGACTCAATCATAAATCACATATTAGAAGATACCAAAAATGCATTTTCAATAAGGCATCAATATATAAACATTTGAACTTGCAAAGAGGTTTCCAGTGGTCATAGTCAGATGCAACAATGTGAATTAGTTTTAGTACATTGAGATCTTTGGACTAGATCTTTGGACTAGAAAAAGCCATTGACAAATGGAAAAAAAGAGACAATATTTAAAGAAACACCTGCAAAGAGTTTGTTCTTTCCTTAAAAAGAGCATTTGTTGTGTTTTGATTCCCCGCTACCTTGAAGGTAAACTCGGGGCAGTCTAGTGGCTTCACCCCTTTCCTAAGGAAAGTGGTCATCCTGGTCTACTCGGAGGGAGTATTTCACCTCTGTCACAAATATGACTACTCCCAAGGATAGAAAAAGAACTCAAAATGTGCTACTCTGTGAGGCATCAAGGAGAGGCCTGGATATAGTTTGAATGCTCGCCTCCCGCTCCAGTTCACATTGGGCCTTCATCCCCAGTGCGACAGTACGAAGAGGAGGAGCACTTAGGTAAGCGGGTCCTGAGAGCTCCTCCTTCAAAGGCGAGATGACTGACCACATTCCTCCCTCCTTTGTCCTTCCCTTCGTCCCGTGAGGAGGCGGCGTGGGTCCTCCCCAAGAAGGCAGAAAGAAGCACCATGATAGCAGGAGAGAAGCTTTTCTAGGCCCTTGACCTTGGGCTTCTGAGCCTGCTGAACTGTGACAAATAAATTTCTATGATTTATAAATTATGTAGTCTGTGGAATTTTATTATAGCAGTAGAAATGGTCTAGGACGGGGCTACTATCTTGCAATAAGCATACTTCCAATATTTTTCTATAACGAAGGACTTGTACATATGTCTTACAGATAGAACCTGCCTGAGCTTATAGTAACTCTTGTCCAGTAAGAAACCTCAAGAAAAACACATATCCAGGTAGCATAGATTTGAGGAAGATTTGCATTTTTAAGCATTGCTTAATTCAGGGAAAATCACTACCTATCAAATGGTTCACCTGTTGTCTAGGTCATATGACTGTGGTTGAAGGGTCCTTGCAAGAAAATTGTAAAGAGTTTCTAACGTTTGAGAGGATGGAAGCAAGAGGAGAAGAATATGAATAAGCTTTAAGGCACACAGGGCAAGACAACAGCTTATTACCATATTATTCAAATAAAAGATTTCACTTTCCATTGCTGTTCCACTTTCTCCCTGCTCCAAGCCTATTGGTGTCAGAATATGCCAGGCAGCATAAAGTAAGAGTAGAAAAACATAAAGCAAAACTTGTAAAGCTGCTCATTCCCTCTTTCCTAACATAGACTTCCACTATAAGATATATTCCCAGTAAGAAGATGAATTTAATACTGAACAAAATCTAGAGTTTGATTTAATTGCTTGGATAGTCTGCTCTCCGAAATGAGACTCGCTTGAGACTTAAAGCGGTGATAGAATATCAACACTGCCAAAAGAATGAGAATAAAAGTCAGTGTTGTGCTTCACCTACTTGTTGGTTTCAAATGCATCGAGGCTTAAGAAATTTGCTTTGACTCCAACCAGTCTAGAGAGGCAGGGCTGAGATGAGCTACGCATTGAAGCCGACCCCATGGCAAGCCCAGCATTGGACACAGCACAGATGTGGTAGGAAACTCTGACTATAGATCAACGCCAGCATCATTTTTAAAGTTAAAGGGAAGGCACAAAAGAGCAATGAAGTGAAATTAATGTAAATTTTCCACATTTGATTTAGTTCCTTTTTAGATCTAGCATCTCTAGATCTGTTGTCTTTTTCCATAAACCTTCATTCTTATATATGTGTAATTATAGGCTGGACTAACTTACCTTTAATCATGATAGGCCATGAATCTGTGTCATGATTACCGAAAAGATGTAATTAATAAAAGGTAAATTTGGTTTTTCCATTGGCCTATAGTGTATTCTTTGCAAATTTCCTAATTTCTTTATCTTTTATTTGACTTATCTATAAATATCTGAGCAGCATTCCTATAAAGTGAATATGCAGCTCAAGTAATAATAGTTGTTGTGAACATTTCTGAAAATTTCAAAATGTTATACAAATGTAAGATATAGTGAGAATTAAGATGACTGTTGTAACATTATGTCAAGTCAACATGTATTTGTATGAAACATTTCAGGACACATCAAAGTTGGGGAAGAAAATTCAAAATTATTTTCACTCCACTCCCAAACTCTTTTCTCTTCATCCGGATAGCATAACCTCCTTTTCACTATTCCACATAGAGAAGATCAGCAAAAGTCCTATATCGCCAAGTTTATAATTTTGCAATTTACGAACAAGATTAATAAAGAAAGTAGATCACAATTTTTATCATTCTTGTGCTACCAATAAGAAATTTTCTGTAAATATTGAAAAGCAGGAAATACAACTTTAATCAAGTTGGAAAGTCATAACAAAATGTTTACTTAATTGTTCTTGTTTTTAGCTGACATCTGTTTGACTACTCAAATTATAATAAAATAGGTTCAGATTTGTTGTTGAATTTATTTTGCTAATGCATTTGTGATCACTGCATGCATGGAAGTAAAAACTGGAAAATATCTTTGAAAAACAAATGATTTGTAACCAATGTGCAGGATAAGCATAATGGTATTACAAGGATAAAGTGTTGTCATTTGACTTATTAAACAGTAGTATCCATGTTTTTCTTTAACTTATGATTTCCTTTTAACAACTAACCTATTTGCAAATGTAGAATCCCCACAGTGACTTAGCAAATGCAATTACATTTTTATCTGACTGTTTTGGTGTTTTAATAAAAGATTTTTAATAAGGTAAGAAATGTGCGTATTATGTCCCCTGAATTTTGAAATATTTGTATCTGATTTCTTACATCCAAAAATGGAAAACTTTTTGAGCCCATAAACTAATTTTTCTCTCATCTAATTTCTCCTCCCATAGCCTCCATATTAAAAAACATAAGATTGCAAGATGTATTTATTTTTTATTCTTAGGTAATTTCTCTCTCTGAAGGTTGCTGATATTTCTTACTATTCCCAGAGTATTACAGTATTTTGGGAGTAGCTGTTTTATATGCTAATTAGTCAATATTTTTAATTAGTTCTGGAGGAGAGTTTGGCATGTATATGTTGCCTTCTATTATGGGAACTATTATTTATTTAGCACTCTCAACATTGGGAGCTATAATATATATATTTTATTCCTGCTTTTTTTATTTTCAGTATTTCTCCCCCTTCACAGGTTCTCCTGTAAATTCACGGCCCAGTGAAGGTTCTTAATGCCGCCAGCTGGATGGCATAAACTGGTGGAGGTGTAGTATCTCCTGGGTCTACGGGTCTGAAAAGACCACGGTGTTTACTTCCATTTTTCTGTAGACAATAATTCCTCTTGCTGAAATTCCCTTACCTGAACATCTTAGCATGCAGACATCCTGGTCACCAAACCGGCTATATGCATTTCCCTTATAATGAGGAAGATATGAAGTGTTGGTCACAGCCTTTCCTAAAAAGAAAAAGTAAAATAAATAAAGTCCTCCAGATTCGTCATCAAAAGAAAAATGATTTTATAAAAATATAACAGGCTATTTTCAAATATAGTGTGTGTTATGGTTTGTGTCTAGATGTCCCCCCAAAGCCTCATGTGGTAAGAGATAGCTGGATCTAGAGTGTGCGGTTACTAAATTAATCCACTGATCGTTTTGGCATGGTTCTGCTGGGATCAAGGATGTGAGACTAAGAGTGGGGGTGGGAGTGCTGCTCACCCTAAGGGCAGGTAGCCTAGATAAAAGATACAGGAAGAAGCTAATTAGCTGCTTGTTTGCATTGCTTGCTTGCATTCACTGCTTACATTTCTTGTATTCCTCACTTTACTTTGCTGCCAGTCTGCCCTGCCTCTGCCATGCTGCTCTGCCTCGGACCCAGCGGACTATAGACTGAAACCTCTGCAGACTGTGAGCTAATAAACCTTTCTTCCCCTAACTTTGGGTGTCAGGTATTCTGTCCCAACAACGAGAGAAAAGTAACTAAAACAGTGTGTTTAAAAGCACTCCATCTGAAGATTTTAAAAACTATATATTCCATGAGAATAATATTCTACATCTTACAGATAAAATTTATTCTACATTCAGATTATCGGAAGGATATGTATGATTAAATTTTGATTTATTCATCTCAATAAAATGTAGACAATGAAATTAGCTACTACTGTAACTGAAGACATCTTAGTTACTGGGAATAACTCTTTGTTGTTATGGGAAGCATGGGTAGGATTAAAAAGACTTTTTCCTTACTCTCATATCTGAGATGGGGGAGATGGGAAAGCCAGGAAGAAAAGGGGAAGTAAAAATGGTTACGATTCCACAGGCACATATATCCCTTCCCCTAGAGGAATGTACTTACTGTGTATCACAAGCACGTAACAATAAAATAGAAACTTAGAAAATTTGTTTTCTACATTCTGAAAGACCCAGGCCACAATTTTTTAGCCCCTCTTTCCTTAAGTAAGAGGCTAACTTAATCTGTGTCTCCATTTATTCCAGAGACATCTTGTAAAACATCCAGAGAAAGAACCCCCATTCTGAGCACAGTCCTCCAAAGCAGTTTCTTCTCGGACACTCTGAAGATTATTTCTTGATAAAACAGTTATTAAAACTGTGATTTAAAAAACAAAAAGAAAAAGCTTGTGGAGAACATATATTTGATGCATGGCCGAAGCCAACTCGGGGAACTGAGATTCAAATTTAAGGACAAGAATCTAAATGCTAAATACTATTAAGACACATGGGTGAGTGGCAAGAGTATTTCTGCCTATAAAGAAGTTACACTTCAAAAGTAGAATGTTATGGAAAGAGATTTGATTAGAAAGATAAACCATGAAATAGTATATTGGGTTTCAATGGTGCAAAATGACACTGGATTTTGTCTAGACTCATTAGTACAGTGGATCTAGCAAAAAGCTAAACTACTTTTTCATAAAATAGCTATTTATGAAAAACTATTGGGTTTAATTAGGAAGAGTATAATCAAGAGGAAAAGGTTTCAAGTCTTAATTACAACAACCTTGGTGCTTAGTGCTTAATGGTAATCATAAATAAATGACAGTCCAACATTCGTTTTGCAAACTACACAATGAAAATTAATGCAAAAGTCTGGCATGATTCTTACTTATGATGCTCTACTACATATTTGAATATTGAAAAATTATATAGTATGAAACAAGAATGAAATATTGAGACTTTATCATCAGTAAGACACTAGATTTTAAGGAAATGGCACGCTCATCCATTGATTCTGTCCAAAAATGATGCTATTGGCTTGAAATTTTTAAAAAGTTATATTCTTTCTTCTCTCTCACATTCTCTTTTTCTGTGTATATACACACACACATATATAATTACACGTCAATTTCATGTATAATTCACATGTGCATTTATGCAAATAACATTTATGATATACAAATAAATCACATGTCAGATTATTAACGCAAGTTTATATATGATTGCATGTACCTGATTTGTGTGTGTGTGTGTGTGTGTGTGTGTGTGTATACACACAAATTTTTGGAGGAGAAGTGATGTTCTAGCAGTGGCTTTCTTGGATCCAGAGGAGAATCTGGAAACTGTAGGGAATCTGACTAGGCCATGGAGCAGTGAATCTTGCTGAACACATTTCCAACCACCACTTTTTCCCTCGTATTCTCAAGTGAGCTCAACTCTTTGGTGACCTACTAGATAGTTTTTCCTCCACCTTTTGGTATATTATTCTCACTACAAATGTAACATCTCTGAAGATCCTAACTCTCATGCACCTAGATGACAGACAAGGAAGGATTAACTGAGTATTGTTTTGAAATGGGTAACATCCCAATAAACGGAAATCTCAATTGAATGAACTATCAGACCTAAGAGATAAATAAAGGAAAATGTATTATTATTACTCTCTGGGCAAGGTCACTGTCCCATGATCATGTAGTCCTGTGGTTTATACTATGATCTTTAAAAATTTCTCATTGTTTATCTTTCCTGACATTGATAATATCTGTATTTATCTACCTCAATTAGAAACTTCATGCTGATACAGAATATGTATGATTTTTTTTCTCTATTTTATCATTAGTTTTTAGGAAAATATCTTGCATTTAGTTAATGTAAGTAAATTTCTAAACTTTTTATAGATATTTTTGAACTCCTAAAACTAAATTTACTAATAATGTTTCAATGAGAGAAAAAGAAAAAGAAGAATTGTATATTCACCAATATATAATTTTAAAAATATTTCATTACCCAACAAAACTCCCTGAGCATAAGAAGTCATTATTCACACCACTTTTCTGTTAACTTCAGTCAGCAATTTATCCAGTTTATGTCCTAATGAATTTTCCAGGACAGTTCACATAAATAGAATCTTGTGTGTGCCCTCTGTGACTAGCTTCTTTCACTTAGAATAATGTATTCAAAGTTCACGCATGTTGTAACAAATATCAATATGGCTTGACAATATTCCATTACACTGATGTTGCACATTGTTTATCCACTCCTCAACTGAACACTTGAAATGTTTCTAAAATTTTTAGCTATTATAAATAATAATAACTTTGCTTGAGCATGTGTGTTGTGGTATTTGTATAAACATTTGTTTTATTTCTCTTGGTTATATACCCAGAACTGGAATATCAGGGAAATAGGAAAATCTCATGTTTGTTTTTTTGCGTTAATTCCTGATTTCTTGAGAAGCTGTCCCATTTCACACTCTCATCAACAATGTACTGTATTTGGGTTTTCATTTCTGTACTTCCTCCCCTAGTTTTGCTTTTGTCCATCTTATTTATAACAGCCAAGAAAGTGAGTGTGTTGATATTTCATGGTTTTTACTTGAATTTTTCTAGCACATAATAACACTGAGCATCTTGTCAGGTGCTTATTGATCAAAGGGGTAACATTTATAGGACAGAAATGTTCAAATCCTTTGCCCATTTTTTTTTGTTTTTAACCAAGAACATGTATTGGTACATTGTACATATAATGATCATATTCATCACATTTATTTTGTACCTGTACATGATGTATCTCGGTTTTCCCCCCTCATCCTCACCCTTCCTTCTGTTCCCTCCTTCCCTATTTACAGCAGATTTATTCATATTTTCCCATGATTTCCGTTTCCCTTTTCTTTCCTTCTTTCCCTTCCTGCTTTTCCTCCTTCTATCTTTCTAGTTCTCCTCTCCTTTGTATATTATCTTCCTTTTATATAATATCTGTTACACCTCTTTGTCCTTATTTACAGTTATGGTTTCTCATATCAGAGAAACAATTCGATGTGTACTGATAAATGTCTGGTTTATTTCACTTAATAGTATGTTCTCAAGGAACATCCATTTACATACAAATGACTCTAGTTTATCCTTTCTCTACACACTCCATTGTGTAGAGAAACCACATTTTCTTTAGCTATTAATTAGTTTTTGGGCATTTAGGTTGTTTCCAAGACTTAGCTATTACAAATTGTGTTGCTATAAACATGGTTGTACATATATCCCTGTGGTATGATGATTTTAATTCTTCTGGAAAGATCTCCAGTAGGGGAATAGCTGGATCAAATGGAACGTCTAGTTGTAGTATTTGAGGAATCTCCATATTGATTTCCACAGTGGCTGGACCAGTCTACATTCCCACCAACAGTGGAGGAGGGTTCCTTTTTCCCCACAGCCCCGCCAGCATTTGTTATTGGTTGATTTTTTCATATATGCTGTTCTTTCTGGAGTGAGGTGGAATCTTAACGTTGTTTTTTGATTTGCATCTCTCGAATGACTAGTGATGTTGAACACTTTTTCATATATTTATTTGCCATTTTTATTTCTTCATCTGAGAAATGTTTATTCATTTCAATTGCCCATTTATGGACTGGGTCTCTTAAATTTGGGAGGTTTTTTTGTTTTTGTTTTTGCTTTTTTTTTTAGTTCTTTGTATATTCTAGATGTTAAACCTCTGATAGATAGCTAGCAAAAATTTTTTCTCAGTCTGTGGGTTTTCGCCCTGCTTTATTGGTGATTTCTTTTGCTGTCCAAAAGCTTTTTAATAGCATGTGGTCCCAAGCACTGATTCTTTGTATTGTCTCCTGTGCAGTCTGGGTTCTGTTCATAAATTTTTTTTCCTACCCCTATGTCTTCGAGGGTTCTTCCTATTCTCCAGTAAATTTAGTGTTTCTGTTTTAATGTTTAGATCTTTGATCCTCTTCAATTTTAGTTTAGTATATGGTGAGAGACATGTATCTAGTCTTAGTTTTCAGCATGTGGCAAGCCAATTTTTCCAGCACCATTTGTTAAAGAGGCTATCTTTCTTCCAGTGATGGTGTTTGGCTCCTTTGTTGAAGATGAAGTATTTGAGTGTGTTTGGGGCTGTTTCTGTATCCTCCAATCTATTCCATTGATCCTCAGGTTTGTCTTTTTGCCAGTACCATGCTGTTTATCACCGTAGACTTATAGTATAGTTTTAGGTCAGGGATTGTGATGCCCCTGTCTTGCCCCTGTTGCTTAGGATGTTTTTGTTATTCTTGGTCTCTTCCGGTTCCAGATGAAATTTATGATTGCCCTTTCTAATTCTTTGAAGTATGTTAGTGGTATCTTAATTGGAATTGCATTAAATCTGTATAGTAATTTAGGAAGTATAGCCATTTTCACTATGTTGGTTCTTCCTACACAGGAACATGGGATGTCCTTCCATTTTCTGATATCCCTTTCAATTTCCTTTTTTAGAGTGCTGTAGTTTTCGATGTAAAGATCTTTTACTTCCTTTGTTAGATACATTCCTAAGTATTTTTTGTCTTTGCCCATTTTTAATTAGTTTGTCTTTTTATTTTGAGTTGTAAAAGTTCTCTATATATTCTAGATATTAGTCTCTTATCAAATATATTACTTGCAAAATTTTTACCCTATTTTCTGCTCTTTTTTATCTTTCAGATTTTTCTTGGGCATGCACACAAGTCTATGTATGTGCCTGGCCTTTCAGATTCTCAGGGACATGTGAAGGCCTTGCAAAGCCTCCATGGGCATCTTTGTTTCAAGATTTCCTTTATAGATTCTTGGGATCAGCTTGTAGCTTAGTCCACCTGTTACCACCATCTTTGACAGCTGCAAATATAGACAATTGCTGATTTTTTTTCAACAAACAACTCTGAGAGAAGATAATTCACAGTGGATGAGTTCTAAATCTGATCTAGAAAAGAAAAACTCTACAAATGAATTGATCTGGGAAATTACTAGGTAAGTCAAAAAACGACAGTTCTCTGGGAATGGAAATTCGGAGGCTCTCAAGCCAGATTTTTAGAGACGCTGCAATTTGGTTCTGTCCCACTCCTGCAGGCTGCTGGTTCCCATTCTGAGTACAGAGCTCCTGGTTTTCATAACTACTGCAGTACTAATATAGTTGGTGCAACATGGAAGTAAAGCAGTATAAAATACCACACATCTCATGGGACTTACCTAGACCAAGCTGTTTTTCTGGAACAAATGCTCCACAATTCTTACAAGAATTTGATTAACTCGCTGAGTTCTGGAAAGGCTGATTTTCACAACTGTCCTGCCAGTGTTGTCTTTGGTCTCACACGGAAGTGCAATGCAGTGTAGGACAGTCTTGTTCTGCCAGTCTCACTGACATCATCTTCCTACCATGTTCTTTTGATTAGCCAGGAAATATTAATGATTAATGTCATAACATTTTCTTTAGTTGCTGATAGAAGAGTAGAGAACTGTTAGGACTTGTATCCAGATGCCCCTCAAGTGCTCATAAGGTGGGACTTTTGGGAGGTGACTGCATCATGGGTGTGTGATACTGGATCAGTCCACTGATGAGTTTACAGATCACTGAAATGTTAGGAGGTGAGCCTGTTGGGAAGACATGGCTCACTGCTTGTGCGGCCTATGACTAAATAGTCCTCCTCCTCCCTCAATGGCTGCTGCTTCCGGCTTTGCCGTGAACTCTCTCTCTTCTGCCATGCCTCTCTGCCTTGCTGTCCTGCCTCAGAACCAGCTGGCTATGGACTGAAACCTCTACAAACTGTGAGCTAAAATAAACCTCTCCTTCTCTAACCTGTGAGTATTAGGTATTCTGTCTCAGAAATGAGAAAGTTATGAGGCAAGAATTATTTATAATACTGTAAAAATCAAATTGAGAAATACCTCTTTTCTCTAGAAAATATGTAATTAGAGTTACACTCTGATGAGAAAATTATTCATATTATTTAAGGAAGAATAGGAATGAGCTGCCTTATCTGTACAGGCCAAGATGGAATTGCTTGAATACTGTCAAAAATAATACACCATCAGAGTTGGGGATTTAGCTCAGTGGTAGAACACCTGCCTCGTATGCACAAGGCCCTGAGTTCGCTCCTCAGCACCCTCCCCCATTAAAAAAAATGCAAAAAAATAATATGGCCTAGATATGTCTTTTGAAAGTGCATAGAAAATAGCATCTTTCAAAATGAAAATCAAACTTTAAAAGAATATTTTAAGCAAGATTTTTGCCACTAAGATGATAACTTGAAAGCATCGATTTCAGTTTTTGTACAATTTTTGTATCTATAATTTGTACAACTTTGTACATATATTTTGTACAACTTTGTACATATATTTTGTACAATTTCGTATCTATAATTTGTACAATTTTTGTATCTATTGTATTCTAAAATGTGCCAAATGTAATTGTCTGAGAAATCTCATTGTATTTGCATCTGCATATATTTATATATAACGTGATATGTGTATGGTTTTAAAGTATAATTTCAAGAAGTATATCTGAGATTCAACTGAAGAAATGTTTAAAGTGGTAAACTTAAAATATCTCCTCTTAGTCCAGCATAATTTTATTGGGTGTGCTTAAGGAATAGATAATAGATAAGCCAAGATGACAAGTCGAATATGGCTGTCTTTTAATAAAGTATAAATAATTATTTTAAAGTATTTCAACTAAGAGGAGAAATATCAATACCATTAACATGTAATTAGTCCATCCAAAGCAGACTTCTAATAAGCATTTATTGGGCATTTGATATAATGCAACATAAAAAGAGAGTCAGTTTTAAATAAAACACAACTCTCCATCAACATGAAGCTGATTTAGGAATTGTATTCCATTATGAATCATTTAAAAACAATTTCTAGAATTTATCAGCATATTGCCATCTGTGGTTTGTTAAGAATAAACAAATTCAAGTAAGAAATGC
>PVJO010030459.1:0-15475 GCA_004026905.1 Hystrix cristata | reverse complement strand
TTCTGCTGGTCTGGCTGGAGAGGCAGGTGTGCGTCCCTCCTGGAGTTATGGCTGGTGGAAAAGGACGACCAGCCCCAACAGAGGAAGACTGCTCCGTCGGTCAAGGGCACACAAGTAGCTGCGCTCCCGACTGCTCGGGCCTAAAATAAATGCTCAAAGAAGACATGTGAATGGCCAACAAGTACTTGCAAAAAATACTCAGTATCACTAATCATAAGGAAATACAAATCCAAACCACAATGAGGTTTTACCTCACACTTGTTAGAATGGCCAAGTGGGGACAAGGATGTGCAGAGAAGAGGACACTTGTCCAATGTCATTGGGAATGTAAATTAGCATGTTTATTATGGGAAATAGTATGCAGGTTTCTCAAAAAATTAAAATTAGAAAAATTACATGATCCAGAAAATGTACTGCTGTATATGCACCAGAAGGAATTATAATCGATACTCTAAAGAGGTATTTGTAGTTTAATATCATTACAGTAGCATTCACAATTTCATGATATGGAATCGATGCAAGAAAGCATTGATAGATGAATGAATAAGGAGGCTGCAATTAACACACACACATACAAGGGGATATTTCCTCTTTAAAAAGAGGAACTCCTATTGTGGGTGAACCTGTAGGAATTATTTCAAGTGAAATCAGCCTGGCAAAGAAAGACAAAAGCCACACGATCTCTCTTAAATGTGGAAACTAAAGAAGGTGAACTTACAGAAACAGTAAAATGGTGGTTACCACCGGCTGTGGATTAGAGAAGGGTTCAGGGGAGACGCTGGTCAAATAACACAAAATTTCAATTAGACTGGAGGAATAAGTAGAAGGGGTAATTATGAATTAATAATGACCTTAGTTAATAACAATGTATTAAATGTTTGGATATTAGTAACAGAGAGTTTAAAAGTCCTCACCACAAAACAATAAAAATGTGACATAATGTATGTGTTAAGTAGCTATGTGTCATTCCACAATGTATACACACATCAAAACACCAAGCTTTACATCAAAAAGAAATATAATTTTTCTTGTCCATCTTAAGAAGAATAATCACTTTCTGTAAAGATGGAAATCAGCAGAGCCATTACCTCTGGTGAGCAAGTGCAACAAACTGAAAAGACAGCAATCTTTTCTGCTCTTATCAAAGCTCGTCCAACTATACAAATAAAAAATTTGAATCTTATTAAGATTAGCTGCCAGTGCAAAAAAAAAATCTAACAAACAGTTATTCTTTTTTATTTTTTTGTGCTGGGACTCGAACTCAGGGCCTTGTGCTTGCTAGGCAGGCACTCTAAGCACTGAGCTAAACCCCCAGCCCAAAATCTAACAATGTGACTCCCCACTCTCTAAAAAAGAAAACTATACTGATCTCATAATCATAGTCAACCTTAATGAAGACTAAAAGGAAAAATATTTTAATAGATTCTTTTAATAGACTTCACTTGATGAAAATTGCCAATAAATCCTCTTTTGGGGGTCTACCTTTAACTGTTTCTTCAGATTCTAAAATTCTCTTGACCTCTTCCTTCCAGTATTTGAACTTGTCTTCTATAGAAGCCATGACTTTCTTAATCTTCTACATGAACATGAATAGAAATGTATTTTCTTTTATTCTAACCCACTTTCCACATATCATAGAAAGTAAGAGAGACCAAGAAGAAGTTACTTTTCTTCCCTACTTGACTTCTGGACCATATAAAAATAAAAGAACCGGCGGATGTAGTCTAAAACACCACTGTTCTCACTGTCGATGCTAATCTTTGATATTGTGGCTTAAGCGTGACAGCTGAGTGCCTAAACATCTCGGCAGAGGGTACGGTGGAACAAAGCCACTCGGTTTGTGGTGACGAGAAGAAGAAAAGGGATTTTTAAAATACATTTTTAAATGTTATCTGGACCTTTCTTCTGAGCTCAGATGAAAATACTTCCTTCCTACAAATGAAGCAAACTCAGCAAGACCAAGAGAATCTCATGTTCCCTTTCACTACTTCCTCTGTGTTCTAATTCAGTGAATGATATCCACTCCTACCCATGTATTCGTAAGTTTTCCTAAGGATCCAGGTTCTTCCCCATCTCTTGACATTAAGCCAACATCGAGTCCTTTCTAACCTCTTCCATCCTTCATACAGTTTCCCAAAATGTCTGCTAGTGCCCTAGTCAAAGTTTTCATCATCTCTTAGGTGACTGAGATACCCGGACACAGCACTGGAGTAACACTGCAATTTAACAGAAGTAAACATAAATTTCTGATTTTAGTTTAAAAACCAAGAAAAAGATCCAGATGAAGCAAAGGGCTAATTCAAAACGAGTTAACCTTGAATAGTAGCTGCTTGGAAGTCTCATACATGTAGGCATAGTCATATTGAAAGGAAATTTTGTTCACAAACAAAAGAAAAAAATTCAAACTATATTTTTTAAACTTTTGGAAGTACTTAAAAGATAATGAGATACTTGAACAATTTTGAAGGCCCTAGAAATAGAAGGCAGGAAGCCTGTGGGCATCTGGGCACACTCCCCATGTCTTCTCTTTCCTCTCTGTCCTTCTGTCCCTTCCGATCTTTCTGGAGGGGGATTTTCCCCCTTCTGAGGGCACCAGGTGGTATAAGATGTCTGAAACAATTCCCCTGAGCTTCTACAGGTCTCTTAATTCTGAACACACAGAAAGACTGACAAGAATCCAATATATGCTCTTAAAACTCATAAGAAAGGAGTAAGCAGCAGAAATAGTCTAGCTACAAATTAAAGGGTCATTAGAAAATTGAAGTTCTGCCAACAAACCAATCAATTAAACACCAGCCAAACTTCTACAGTGTATTTCTATAGTTTTTTTTTTTGAAAGAGATAGGGAGGATGGGGGCTAGGGGCTGTGTTCAGGGGTAGAGTGCTTCCTTCGCAGGTGCAAGGCCCTGAGTTCAATCTCTAGCATCCCCAAAAACAAAAAAGCAAAAAATATGGAACTCCTACCACCCTTTAAAATCCCTAAAGAAAAATAAAATAATATAAAGACATGATATTGACAGTGATGACCTTAAATCATTAACAAAGGTAAACAATGTAAACAAAGGTAACAAAGGTACATGCAATTTTCAGGATCATATACGTAGGTAACAGTACTTAAGACTTCTATAAAAACAAAATGACCATAAAATATGTTGAAAATTTTGCGTTTAAATGCTTAAGCTTCATTTATATACAAGCTCACTTGTCTATTCCCATGATAATACTAAAAAGATGGAATAGCTTGCTTCTAATTCTTTTTGAATGATGTTGGTTACATGTATTTCAAAATTTTATCAAAAATTAATTCCTTAAAATAAAAGCTAAGTTGCCAAAGTTCTCACAGCAAACCAACGTTAATGAGACAAGCTTTTTTACTTCTCTTAGAAAGCATGCTATTTAGCAGTTTTATGTTTTAAAGAAAAATCATTCCAAATTTAATTTATAGGTGGTGAGAAAATCTATTTACTGTAAGGAATCTAACTAGTACAGGAAAAAAGAAGCAACAAGATAAATCATGTACAGGTACAAAATGCCCTATGATGAATGTTATCACTGTGTACGTCTAAAATGTACCATTAAAATAAAATTTAAAAATAAATGAAATAAACAGGCTGTCAGTCTTCGGGTTGTACTTAAAATTTTTAATATGGCTTTATATTGTTTTTATTTTAGGACAGTAAAATTTATTTACTACTTAAGTAAGTTGTACAGACCTAAAAAATAGTTTGACTCCAAAACACATTAATTCATGTTGTAGTAACAACAGTAGCAGCTGCCAACATTAACGGAATGCTAGTGAATTGTTAAGAAATGTACTACTTATTCCGTTCTCTCATCTTATTTTATCTTCTCATCAATCCTACATAGGCATTGGTAGGGCCTCATTTTACAGATGAGGCAATGAAGTTTAGAACAGTTAAATAACTTTCATAAGAGCTAGTAAGGGAAGGGAAGATAAGAAGACAAATTCTTGTGTTCAGACATAATTTGTTGGGTTCCATACCAAAAAAAAAAAAGTAATTAACACTTGTTTTAAAATGTAAGAATTTTAAGATGGCAATTTGAAAGCCTTTCTAAGCACAACGGAGTCAGTACTGATTGTGTTCCATCAGAATATAAAAAATGTGAAATTATATATTTTTTTGAAATTATATTTTTTAAACTAACTAAAGTGTGTTCTTCAAAGAATGAATCTTTGTAATGGCTAATTGGTCGATTATAAACTAAGGCTAGGTTTTCATATTACAGGCAGTACCTACAGATGATCAATACATATTTGTTGAATAAACGAATTTATTTCTTGGCCTCAAACTGAACCCCTCTTTTCAATAACTCATGCTGAAAAGGCCTAAGATAAATGGATCATCAGGAATCCATCTACATGCCTGGTAGAAACACTGCAGGTTCCATTTGTGCTGGCTTAGGAGTTTTTATGACTGTAGGAAACCATTTTAAAATCTAATTATTATTTCTATCTAGAACTAACATATAATTTCCAAGTCTCTCAGCAAAGCTTAAAGAATCTATGCCTCACTTTCCCCTCCAATCTCACACAATCTGCCCCCAACCCTAAGATCTTAACTTTCCTTAATAAACAGTTTACCAGCAAAGGGGAGAAAGTCCTCTCTCCTCTATTCATACTTGGTAAAGGACAATATAATTGATATTTAAACTGTGTCTTTCAAGAGATATTAAAAGGATGGACTTGTAGGCCACATAGGATGTTTTCTGCAAAAAGAAAAGAAAGTCCACTGCTTTCTAAACCTGGGGAATGATGGGAAAAAAGATAAAAACCAACATAAGCACTTTGACAAAACAATATAATGTAGGGCATGTTTGTGGGCTACCGTGGAGTAGCACTGAGGACAGCGTCTCATCTTTTTGGATGGATCATCGAATGAGGCCACAAGCCAGCTATTGAGTGGTAATCTCCAAGTGGCACTGGCCTGTCAGACAGAAGGAAGCCTTAAAGCTAGTGTTCTAAAGCTGCTCTCTATGAAGTAGAGAGCTGCTGTGTTTCTTATCAAGCCCTCTTGGTGATAGGTCAACTGGAAGGTAAAGCCCAGAGGTCTACATTATTGACCACTTAGGGTACCTAGAAAGATTGGCCAGGACAGATGAACATGCACCAACCTGGCAGGCTGGATGTAGGAAGCAGGAGTCCATAAGCGCCATTTGAGGTACACACAAGGGCCTTCACCAGGTACTAATAACCTTATCATGACCCCTGAGCTTATAAGGTATGATCTTCCCAGAACACATATCTCTGACACTGGACACCATCACACATAGGAAGGGAAGTAGACTGAGAAGCAGGTGGTCGGGGGACTGCATTTTAACCAAATGAAAGATGATAACGTTTACCTAACTGTTTAAAGTAGACAAATTGAATAATATTGTTCTGATGATCAGTTTAACTTGCTCACTTGTTTAAACTATGGTCTTCAGTTATTCCATCAAATACTACTGTAGGTGTTGCTATAAAAGTATTTTATGGATACAATTAAATATATAAGTAGTTTTTAATAGAAGGGATTATCCTACAATTTTGGGTAAGCCTTTCAGTTAAAAGTTCTAAAAGCAGAGATGAGGGAAATTCTGCCTTAGAACAGCAGGTTCAGGTCCTGCCCAAGTGTTCCAGCCTTTCTGTGAAGACCTGCCCTGTAGGTTGTGAACTTGCCCAGCCAATTTCTTTCAGTACACATTTTCACATATACCATCTACCAGTTCTGTTTCTCTGGCTGAAGTATGAGTGATGGAAATGGATAGTCACAAAAATGATAAAAAATGATAAGAAATGATAAAAAATAATAAAAAATTCTCTACATCTGGTTTGTCGTATGAGTTGTTTAGTATGTGTAAATATTCCGTCTGTGTACTTCAAGGACTTCCCACATGGTCGCTCTGTTTGCCTAAAATTTATTTACCCTAAGTTCAGCCATCCAGTCCCAGTCTAAAACTCTACTTCCTTGGAATGTTTCCTTATCCACAAATACATCAATTCAGATCCTATCATTTTATATACTCACAACATTTGCTTTTCTTCTATAGGACATATTACAGTTGAAATTAAGGTTCAATTGTTTGGCATGCAATTGCCTTCCCCTCTAGAATTTAAGCCCCATGAAGATGAGGCAAGGTCTGACTCAGTCGTAATGTATTTGATCTTGTCACTGTCCTCAAGCATACTCCCTAGGACTTACAGTGGATGTTCAAAAAATGTAACTGAACAAAGACTGGGATATACATGCATGTATACTTTCAACAAAAGCCAGAATTAAAAATTTCAGTATAGTTTTAAAATATTTACATTTACTAGTTGATGTTTAGCTACATCTTCCAAAAAATACTTGAATAAGATTCAAATCATGGAAGTTAGTGCTAAGGTGTCCCTTAGCTTTGCAGTGTGGGCAGCCCACCGAATCTATAAAATCCTTCTTAATTTGTCCCAAATCACATGAGCTAAGTATGGCCCAGAGCCAGCACTGCACGAGGAAACCCTAATAAATCTGTTTGTCAATTTTACATTTATGCAGAATCATAGATTTTATGGCTGAGACAGCTAAATGGTACATTTTATGCTATTCTTAACAGTATTTTAAAATCCCACTAGGAATACTGATTCATCTCATGACATGAGATATTAATTTGGAAGTTAAATTTAGTTAATGAGAATATGGGGAGTTGTAAATATTCCTCATAAAAACAGATATAAAGACTCCGATAGCTAAAAAAAGTTCCATACTTTCATAAAATTAAGTTGAATCCAAGTATCAGTCACCACTTTACAAAGAAATATTATATTGTACATTAATCATATTAAAAGTAAAATAGATATACAATAGAATCTGCTTATAATTTTGTGTGTAAGAAGTGAAATCATTTTAAGAAGTGAAATCATTCCTGTAAAATGTCTTCCCCATGAGACATGCACATTCAGCTACTTCCTCATTTGTTTCTTTTGTAGAAGTGAGACTTTTAGGAAAGACTGAAATCAAGAATATCAATCATACAAAAATTCAAGAAATAGATACTCACTTTCAGGTGAATTTTTGGTGCTGTTTGTGCATTAGACTGTTTGGATAGGTGTTTAAAAAAACTATTATATCTTTCATATTTAATGAGACAAATACCTTTGTTGGCTCAACAAACATTTCATGCTTAAAAGTAGACTTAGTAACTTGAAAATGTGTGTTATACTTTGGGCTTATTATTAAAAGAAAATCCTCTTAAGAGTTTTCAGCAGTGTTTATTAATGCTACCTCTTTCAAAGAATCTGAAGAAGTCACTCTCACAGATATTAATCTCTGTTGAATCATTCGTAAAGCATATCAGGTATGAGTCTCCTGAGATGTAACCTGACCATAAAAGGGTAGATTTTAAATTCAATATATACATGAACCTAAAAGTAAATTCATGGACAATGGAGTTTTGAGAGAACATCATCCAACAAGAAAGGTAAGAAAAAAATTTATATTTTTATAAATTTATATCCAAGACTTCATGATTATTTATAAATATAAGGAAAAGAATGTATATAAACAAATATATTTAATTACTTTTTGTGACTGTTATTCACAATATGTCAACTCAGTGAACTAAGAAACACCTAGCAGATGAATAATGCACATTCTGGGTGTGTTTGGTGGGGTCATGGAGGTATGACCTCAGATAGAGTATCCATCTGATCCCTGGCCATGCTCCTCTCTGGCACTGTTGCCTTGCTCAGCTTCCTGGTTGCCATAAATTCAACATCTTTGCTCTGCCGTGATGGGTCTCCCCTGGAGTCAACTAACCATGGACTGCACTCCCTGGAACCTGAGCCAAATTAAACCTCTCTTTATTTAAATTGTGAGTTGTGAGTGTTGACTGTTGTTCCAGAAACAAGAAAGTTGACTAATACACTTGTAAATGTGAATGAAAAGTAATATCAACTAAGAAAGAAAAAAGACAAATGAATAACAATATGAGGAAGAAAAAAAGGTAAGCATAATTGTTTGTAACCCCTATTTATTTTCCTTCTTTTATTATTGCCTTTCAATTGCCTTTCATACAATTTTAAAATCTATTTTCTCACTGACTAAAACTAACATCTCCTTTCCAACAAAATTCCTTGCATTTTCGTTTCATAGTCTACATTATTATTAGGTATATATATTTAGGATTTGGACATGGAACTGATAAAAATAAAAAACAAAAACAAAGTCCTCTGTTATTTCTAGTTATCTCAGTACTCAATACACACAAATTATATTTTAGCTTATACAATTTGTATTAACAGGCTTTTTATTTAAAGGACACCCTTATTTTGAGGTGAACATTAACTTTTCTGGCTTCTGTATGAAGTTAAATATGAAACACCTGGGAAACAAATGTACTTCCAAAAGAAATCCACTGTTACTCAACGTGACAAGCAGCATATAGGAAAGGTTTAATAGAGGTATAACAAATCAAATCAGCCTTACAAGAAGTCCTTTCAAACAAATTCTATCTAATGTGAATATCAAAGAAAAATTCTAAATCAAATAAAAATACTTAATCCAGCTACAATAAGCCTCGAGGAAGCACAATTCATTCCTTCAAATAAGAAGATTTAATTCATAATTCAATTTAATACCTTTAGCAGAATATTTGGACTTTTTAGCACAAGCCAATCGCTTTACAATTGTTGGGTTCATTCTCAGAATGCACTAAACTGAAGCTGTTATTTTCTCATAAAGTGTTGTGTTTCCTAAATCATATGTCTGACATTTGGCTTCTTATTTAATAGATACCAGATTAAATACTGTGCCACGCCATAGAATTTTAGTAACATGAAACTTCTTGTGATCTAGTTGTTACAAATCCATTAATTAAATATTTCATTCTATACTTTTGCTTGTCTACTTTGTACAAGGAATTTGCTTTAAAAACGAGAAGTTATTCAAATACCAGCTACCGAAACAAGAAAGTACTATTCTGCAAGTAATTAGAAGAGAAATCACTGAGTGATTTGAATGAAATGTGGATTAGATAGCAAATTTAATCCATTTAAACATAAGAATCACCTATTTCTGGGTGTTTCTATATTAATATATTTCAAAGAGATTAATACAGGATTTTGTGAAAACAGAAAAACCATAGTGTATTAGCTCATTCTCCATTTCTATAATGAAACCCCTGAGGCTGGGTTATTTAAAATAAGAAATTTGTTTAGATCAGTTTTGGAGGCTCAAAGTCCAAATATCCCAACATGAGCTCTGACAAGGGACCCTCCAGCTGTGTTACATCACAGCAGGAGCAAGTATAAGAGGCTGTAATCACATGGTGAGACAGTGAGAAAGCCTTAACGGTCAGGTTATTCTTTCATAACAACTTGCACTGACGAGAACAACTCGCTCTGCAAGACCAGCCCCTCCTAAAGCAGCACTCCCAGGGACCTGTCACCATTCTCTGCTTCTCAAAGGCTCCACCACCCACCATGCCACTAACACTGGGAACCAAGCTTCCACCACAATGACATTTGGGAAACACATTCCAGCCAAATCCAGAGATTAACACTTTTTACACAGGCCCCTCACTTTTGTTATACGTCAAATAAGAATAAAGAAACTAATCTCAAGCATTAGATATTTATTGAATAATTGAACTAAATAGGTAAAGACTTCGAGATATCACACATATTTATTTTCTGAATTGAAACATTATTAATGTAATAGTTTGTTTGTGATTCCAGGCAAACTATTTAACCTTGAAGTATAATGGTTTTAAGGACAGGCCTGAAAGTTAAACAAATTTGTGGAGATCCCAACTTGTCGTTTGAGTAATTACTGATAGAGTCTCAGTTTACTCAACTGTAAAACAGGAACAATCATGTATACTTCTAGGATTCTTTCCATTTTTGGGGGAGTCAAAATCGGCATATCAAAGATTTTAAAGTATGTGAGATTTATACATTCTTTATCTTCCAAAGAAATACTGAAATATTTTTTCCAACAAGAGAGGTTTCTTCAAAATGTTCTGTCAGAAAAGATAAATACTATCTTCAGAAAAGGAAAACAACTTTCAGAGAGATGATTCACTGTTTTTTCCCAGTAATATATAACTTTTTAAACATTTTTCATCCTCACGCAACAATTTATATAAAGATCCCAAGGCACATCATGATTTGCTCCAGAGTAATGAGTACGTAAAAGAGAAAAAGATTTCTGTAATACTATCTGTGAGAAATTGTAGATTATTGAGAACCTTCTTTAATTTACATAGAATCATTAGAAGTAAGCATTAAATTATAGAAGGTGCTTTTGACTGAGTTTCAGGGGTCCAGTGATGTAATAAACTGTAAACACAATTTTACTTGTGTATGTGCTTCCACATTTTCTCCAAAGGAAAGGTCCATGGTTTTCACAGATTCTCAAAAAAGTCCATAAACCTCAAAAAGTTCAGTATTTCCAGTTCTAAAACTGTTGAAATAAATTAAATCTCATTAAATACAGAACGGTAGAAACAGTGCAAGCTCATATGAAGAACTCTTAATACAGTCATCCCTGGGCGTTCATGAGATGATGTAAACAGTCCTCCCTATAGATAACAAAATATGTAGACGCTCACAACCCTTAAATAAAATTCTGCAATATTTGCATATTGCCTTCATGCATTCCAATTTAAAGATACATTGAAACAATCTCCAGGTTACTTACAATACCCAAGATAAATGTTATATAAAATAGTTGATACACTGTATTGCTTAGGAAATAATGATAAGAAAAACAATTTGTACATGTTCAGGACAGAAGCAATGTTTTTCTGAATATTTTTGATTCCATACTTGGATGCATCCATGGATGTGGAACCCACAGATATAGAGTGTTCCATGTATTTATTTTTACTCTACGAAGAGATGACTCTACACAGGTTAACCAAATTTTAGGGTGATTCGGGTGTGAGTTTGTTTTTTAATCCAAAAAAATTGAATAAATAAGATATCAGATCTTTCCAGACCTATTAGGGCTCCCTATTGGCCCAGCATTCTGGGAAGCTGAGGTAGGAGGATAACACATTCAAACTCAGCTTGGGCAACTTAGCTGCTCAGCAAGACCCTGTCACGAATCAAAATATTAAAAAAAACGGGCTGGAGACATAGCTCACTGGGAAGGTTCTAGGTTCGATCCCAGTACTGAAAAAAATGAGAAAAAACTGAAAAGATTCAAAGCACTTTACTTTAGAAATTCAACAAAATTTATGACTTAGGGATTATGATAGTATTGTGGATGAGAATCTTACCATTTATAACTCCAGCAGAGTACTACTGAGATATTGTATTCTCACTAGAACATATCTGATATCATTAATGATAGTGTCAAATATCTATTAAGTACGTTTAACAGAACCTCATTCTTCACAAGGTATCACAATTATTTGGCACAGGACCAGGAAATTATCCTGAAATATGTCAAAAAGTAATTTTCATGGATATTTACAGCTCTTTTTAAGTTTTTCCTTTGCTAAAATAGTTTGAATCCAAACATCTTTTGAATATTTAAAAAGGTATGAACTGTGTCAACTGCAGCACAGGTAAAAACCTGGATAATTTTATAACTTTACATTTTGGTTAATTTTGTTTGTCTTCCTATTTATCATCCTGTATCATACTAAAGGGTTTAAACTAAGAACGGTTTACATGTCATCAGTTCTGAGAAATATCACATCGGGGTTTTTAAATCAGATTTATAATTAATAGCTAAAATATATTCTTTCTGTACATATGTATACATAGATACATAAGCACATACATTAGTTCACTCTAACATACTTAAGAGAAATACTGCTGTACATGTAGTATAATCCTCATTCATAATCAGTAAAGTTAGTTTTGTATATTGCATCTGTTTTTATATTTACTTTGTGAAACTTTTTTCTGTGTCCATAAATTCTAAATTAATGAACTGACTTTCAGTACTGACAATTTGTAAACCTCATAAACCTGCCTTTGACTTGAAGTGAGATATGTTTTGACACACCCCACATTGTAAGAAGAACATGATGAATGTTTATCATTATACCAGATAATACTGTACGGAAAACATGTGTTTTGTTTTATGTAGTTAAAAATCTTTACTCAAACACTAAGAAAAAATGTCCTCTTGGTTAAGTGTGAGATGTCTAAAAATTACTCAGACTGCTAATTGAAAAAAAAAATTTAAGTGACTAAGATTTGTGCTTAACGTATTCTTAAAGAGTGTAATTTACAGCATTTAAGAGAACATTAAATAGATGTATTGTTGCTGGAAATTGCAAATCATGCAATAAACATGATAAGCCACAAGCAGTTTTCTTTAATGAAACTAAAGCCTGATGGTAAGGAATGCATCCTAATTCATTTGGTATTGATCAGATATTCACATAAAATACTCTTTCTTTGGGGACAAGAGAACTTTAGCACCAAAAGTCTCCTTGATAAAACAAATACATTTATAGTCAATTTGTGTTTTCTTACTTTATCTTTTTTCCACATTGTCTATGTAGTCTTAGAATGGAGTTTAAAGCACAAAAGGATCCCACTTCACCAGGAACTATACATATGTAATCATCAAACCTATTGCAAATACTCATTTTATGTGATAAAATAACTGTTATTATAGTTAGGAAAAACATACTACTTTGGAGGAATATATGCAAAGAACTATTCTGTCATCCAAGCATCTATTAAACAGCAACTGTGTTTTAGGTACAGGCATACGATCTCTGGTGGCATATAGTCTAGTTCTTAGAAACATTCAAAATGGGATTTGTTTTTTTGAAATTGTAAGGATTCAAATGAAAGTCTACTACATCTAACAAAATAAATATAGTGAGGTTCTAAGATACAAGGTTAATATAAAATTTAGGTGTTATGAATAATTAATCTGAAAATCTAATTTTAAAACAACTTACAATAAAAGGAAAAGAATATTTGGAAATGATTTTAATAGAAATGTAACGTATAAACTGAAAGATTTAATACTTTGCTGAGAGAAGTTAAAAGTGGTCTGAAATAAGTGAGACTTGCCATATTCATATTTTAGCAGAGAGTATTGTTAAAATGACAATTCTTGCCAAATTGATTTACAACAGAATATGCAACCCAGGAAACTATTATAGAAGTTTACACACTAGTCTTAAATTTTACACAGAATGGCAAAAATCCCGGAACAGTTAATTTTGAAGAGTATCAAATTTGAAGAAATTTAAGAGTTAATATAAGACTATATATAAGTATACATATGCACACACAAGTTATAATCATCAAATATGATGAATATTTAAGTTTTTAAAAAATACAAAAAAAGACACATCGCCATTATCCCCCTCTGAAAATACTTCCCCTCACTTCAAACACATCTTATCTGCTTTCTGAAACTGTTCTGAAAATCCCCTTCCATGTGTCTTTAGTTGTGCCACTGGGGCTGCCTCAATGTTCTGAATCAATTCAAAATATTTATTTGCAAATGTTATACCATTGTTCAAAATGGATTTGAGCACCCAAGCATTTGAATATCCACGGGAGACCCCAAAACCAATCTGCCACAGATACCAATGGATAATTGTACTTTGTAAATTTACAGATAACTCTTTTTGAAAGAGAAAGCACACATACTACCACTGTTTTCACTTCTTGAATTCATGCTGATCACTGTATTGGTAGGTTGATAAACACAGATTGTTTGATTACGGACTTCACTATTTTGTCACCTATTATGGAAGTTACATTGAACAATCTAGAATTTCTTACATCCCTCTTATCAAAGATGGACATATCATTCATTTTTTACTGAGCCTTTAAGTATATCCTTTAACCTTTCCCCAAATCAGAGTCTATGATATTTTTGTACCAAATTTTTGATGAAGTCTTTTATTCCAAAACATTAGGGGTTATGAATCTGAGTGCATTTTGATCCGTGTGTTTTTTCTTTCGGTCTTTCAGACTAAATCTTTTTGGTGCTCTGGTCTATCTTTTGATTGTTCCTCTCAATTGTTTGCAATTTTGTTGCTTCAGAAAACAGATGACCTTTTTTCAAAGTGTTGGGCTTTGGGATTTGCAGTCTGAAGACATCTATGCGTTCAACACTTATTGAGGGTCCTCAAAGTGAAAAACAAATCTAGTAATTGAACTTATTCTCAGAGAGACCACAAATTTAGATCCATTCTATACAGACTATAGAACCCTCCAGAAATAGTAAAACTAATACCCCAGTTGAAAAAAGAAGGTAATTTTAATATGCCCTCAAGGGATTGTTGGAAAGATTTGCAATATTTTCTTAAACTTTGAAATACACATAGAAATATAACTTTTGTTTGAGAATCTTCCATTTTGATATAAACTGATCATATATGTTAAAAAAATTTTAAATTACTTAGCTTATTCTTATTAGGATAGTAAGATGACCCTGGTAATATTCTCCTACTGTCCACAATGCAGAAAATAGGGTCAGAGGACCAGGTCTTTAGACTGATACAGAATTGTGCCAAAGCTTAGCTGTTATCCTGACTTGATTCGTGGACCCAGATATCATATTCAACCTTGGTGAGCCATATTTTTACCATCTAGAGAATAGAGATTATATTACTGGCCTGTTAGAGAGATTACAAAGAATAAATCAAGTAGCATGCATGATATTTAGGAAAATGTTAAGATTTGAGTTTAGAATGATTGAAGGAGAATTGAAACTTTAAAAAATTGAGTGCTGTTAGGTCCTGGGCAGATAAGAAGTTGAATGTCCCGGAGTAGGCAGTGTGGCATAGTGTTCTAGAGAGAATCCTCTGTACTGAGATGGTATGAATGCTAGACCAGTTGATCTTCTCACTGTGACTGTGAAAGGTTATTTAGTACAATTCTCATCTCTAAAATAAAAACAATAATGACACTGTTTATATTTTTTAAATACTGTTGAAATTCTAGTTTCATCGTTTGTTGTTAGTGACCTATGAGAGAGTAGTAATAGCCCAATTTATAAGCAGTCACACTGAAGATATGTCAAATCTCAGAAAACAGATTACTTAGTTTTTGCCGTCCCTATAGCATTCTACTTTCTTGTGGTCACCACGTTCTGCTACTACTTTGAAAGCTACTCTTTCCCCCGACGGTATGCTGCTTTCCTTTAGCCATAGTTAGAGAACTGGCCAAACACAAGCTGAATAGATTCTCTTGGAAATTAGACTCTCAAGACCAGGAAACCTGTCGCCACTATGCACAGTCCAATAGCTCTGACACTTTATCAAAACCTGAATATTTAGCTGTGCTTCTACTACCTGGGTTACTAAACACCCTTTTAGAATATCCAACTTCATTAAAATGGCCCATTTTACACTGCCGCATGTAACTGCAATATCACAAAAATAACACCAGCTTGGCTAGAATTCCAATTCTAGCCTCCAGACATTTACAATGAGAATGTACCACTGGCCATCTAATGAAGCAGTAACCTAGCTAATCATTACACACAGAAACACAGGTTCA
>PVJO010030457.1:0-15478 GCA_004026905.1 Hystrix cristata | reverse complement strand
AAGCAAGCACAATATCATCCACTGATCCTCATGCATTCCTCAACTGTATGCCAGAAGAAAGCCATCTCCCTTTGAAGAAAGAAAACCAAATCTAGCACTAGAAAGCATAAAATGAGTGATCCAGTGCCAAAAAGCATAAAATTAAGAATTTCACTATACTTACAGAAATGCAAAGAACAAAGAAATTTAGAACTATAACGAGAAGAAAATTCAATTAAAAGAAAAGACCAAAAAACAAAACAAAACCTGGAAATTCTGAAATTAGCAAATAACAAGTGGTCTGAGCATATCTGTCAATTACAATTCCCAGAAAATTGGGAGAAGGTACACAAAGTAGAAATAGTTATGATTGAGATATTTTCTCATTTGATAAAACCATCAAACCAGCAGATAAAAGAAACATAAGGAACTTCAAGCAGGATAAATATAAAGATAAAATTGAAACACTTATCTATAAAGAGAAAACTTAAACATAGCCGAGAAATAGATACACATTATTGAGAATAGGACTAATATGGTAAACTCTCCATCACAAGCACATTTAACAGAAAAAAATGGAGCTACCTTTTAGCCGTCAAAGACAAGTCAAGCTCAAAATTCATTTAAAAGAAAATTTTAAAATCTAATGAAAAAAATGTTCAAAGGCAACATGGCTGTTTTTAACAAAGGCAAACATGGCTGTTTCCAACAAAGAAAAACTGACTTTTTTAAAAATTAGCACACATGCATTAAAAGGAATGACAAATAAACAGAAAATTACACGAACGGAAGATTTAGTTTCACAGAGGAATAATGGATGTTAGAAATGATAAATACAAAAGACATTTTCCCCATATTTTAAACAAATTTAAAATGTAATTGAGTTTTTAACAAAAGTATGTGGGATTTAACATATAGATATACACATACAGATAAAGATAGATACAGATATGGGAAAGAGGAAAACGCATGACTGGAGAGATATGTATAGTTCCCTACAAAGAACTGTGAGGAGAAAATGAAAGTATAATTTTGCAGTGTTTTAAACCATATATCAAGAGTTATAAATATCTGAATGTTGACTGTGCTGCTCTAAAAATACATGGAGTTGTTACCCTGTTTGCACATCGGTTGGAGATCGCAGTAATGACTCTTCAAACTGATATGTGTTCTTATTTTCACGATCAATGTGTAAACATAAAATTCTTGTATAACTATTTAAAGGGTAAAACATTAAAAACCATTTTACTGCAGCTAGAAATGTATACAAGACTGACTAAAAACAAAACTAGTGTTTATTCAGTTCATTGTAACTTACAATATTGATAAATGTTTTATGTCTGTGTAAAATGTATCAAGAATACTTTGAACAATGTTTGCCTTCTCATCACAGAACTTCTGACATGTTGCATATTTTCCTGAATTTTCATATGCCTTTATACATTTGGACCTGTGTCCAACATTTATTTTCTCTCATTTTCAATGTCATTAAAGATCTCTGAGATTTTCTGTATAATATAAAATTTTTTGTCAGTGTCACACCTTCTGGTGCAGATTTTCACTCTAAGTATTTTCCTCATTTAGGGAAATAAGTTCACCTTCAGCAAGTGCCTTTGGCTCACGTATAAAGCTTCTTAGATGGTGACATTGTCAACATTCTCAGTCAACTCTTCCTTCTACAACTCCACCAAGATTCAATTCGAATTCATTTATATATTATACATTCATTTTGTTTACAGAGTATGTCTTTCAGTTATCCACTTTTGTTAATAATGCACGGATTTCTTAGGATAAGACAAAGAGGAAACGCGAGTGCGTGCTGTGCTATGTGTGAGCTAAGAATCAGATGCATAACAAGCCATCGCTGACAGACGTGGAAAAGAGCAACAAGACTGGCCATTGGTCAGGATGCACGTCTGTTATTTACGTGGCGGTTTATGGACCGAAGAGTTAACACCAAACTGCGTATTTCAAGACATGAATAGCTTACTATTCTGTGGTAGCTGAAAATTGGACTATTTTTCTGGATGACTAGCATTATTTAACTAAAGTAAAGTTAATGATAACTGTGCATAACAGAGCCCAACAAAGCATGCACTACTGCGTCATAATTCTATAGCAACCTTTAAAATTAAAACAAAAGGATTTAGCTGGAAAGGGAACAGTGGAGATAAAATGAGTCCTTAAGAGAAAATTATCATTGAATCAAAAAGAAGGTAGGAGAAGAGGGTAAAATGGTAGCTCTAAAGCCACCATAAGGCTTTAACTACATTAAATACAGATCAACAAGACATTCTCATTAAAAATGCAAAGATTGTAAGATTAGATTTTTAAAAACAAGACTCCACTACATATTATTTACAGGAAATTTAATTTAAAAATCTAGAAAAACTGAAGTAACTACAGAAAAGGGATATAAGTAAGGTCAAAGAATAACGTTTCAGAATGATAAAGGAGACAATTCGTACAGAACACACAAATGTTACAAATGTTACAAATGTGTATGCACACAATAACATTGCTTCAAAATACATTTAAAATATAAAAATTGAAATAGAAAATAGAATTACAATAATTACACAGGGAGATTTCAATGATCTTCTCTCAGTAATTGATAAAATTAGTGAACAAAAATCAGTAAGGGTAGAGTGTAGTTTGAAAACATAATCGGCCAAGTTTGATCTAACTAAAACATTTGGGGTTCTCTAAACAACAGAGAAAGAGAAGAAAGAGAATTCAGTAGTGACTTTCGTGTTTCAAGGGTATAAAAATAGAAAAATAGTGTGATGCGTATGGATACATATATGTGTGTGTGCTGTGCTTGTGTTATCATGTGAGTGTTTGTGTTAGTGTGTGTGTGAATGTGTGAGTGTGAGTGTGTAGAGTGACAAGCTCAATGCTACAGATGATGAGTTTGAGCAGACAATTTACTTTCCAAAAAGGTAAGGCAAGATGATGTGTGGGGAGGTCACAGCAGCTCCTGTGTATTGACAGCTACATAAGTGTCTCCTGGAAACAAGGCGGGGAAGAGTTCTCTAGGGGAAGAGCAGAGGACGGAGCACTGGACTTCTACTGAAGGCGGCATGACTTGTGGAGAGAGTAAAGGGCTTTAGCATCCTGCACACAGGCCCTAGCTTCCTTGCTATGATGTGTGCATGTTTAAATAGTAGAGATGGAAACATGACTGCAAAAGGTAATAGACACACGTTCTATTATTATAAGTGAGAGCTTGGACATACTGCACCCAGAATACCCAGAAAGGGAAGACACTACATCTTTCCATCATGACAAGGGTGAGCTATGTTGAACTTCAAGGCCCCATTAAAGTAAATCATCTTCTAAAAATCATATATCCCTCACTGTAAAACTCCCTCATTGCTATTGTCTTAGTTTTTGATTTGTTCAAAACCAAACCCTGAGATAATGACTTGGGGATGGGTAGTTTATTAAGAAAGTGACCTCAGAAAACATTAGTGGAAGTACAAAAATGAGCAAACGAGGGTGGGTGTGGTGGTGCATTCCCGTAATCCCAGCACTAGGGAGGCTGAGGTAGGAGAATCACCTTGAGTTTGAGGCCAGCCTGAACTACATAGTGAGACCCTGTATAAAAAAAAAAAAAAAAAAAAAAAAAAAAAAGAGCAGTACAAGACAATGTGAATGAGTGGCTATCATGTGGGGGTAGGTAGAATGTGTCTCAAAATAGTTTGAATGAAGTAACTCAGACAGAAAGCTCAAATATTGCATGGTTTATCTTATATGAAAAACTCAATAAACATATATATATAATATTACAAATATATATTATTATAAAATGATATACCTATTACAAAATAAAAGACAGAGAGAGGAGTATAATTGTCTTACATGTTTTTTATGTTCTTTGGCTCCTATTGATCTGGTTTTTAATTTCTCTCTATATATATTATAATTAACTTTATAAGGTCTTATAAATAAATGAATCTGATGCTGGAGAAAAGAAAGAAGATGATGGAAAGGGCAAAAAAGAGAATTAAAATGGGTTATGTACCTGTACCAATTCCCTACAGTAAATGTAATTGTTACGTACTGCAAAATTGTACTAATAAATGTAAAAAAAAATAATTTCACGTGGCGTCAGGGATGCTGGCACATTTCCACACTCTCATCTTCCATTGGTTGAAATTCGCCTTGGGAGCGTTAAATCTCCAGCCTTAACTCACACTTGCATCCAACCTGAGGCCAGTCAGCACTAGCTATTTTGAAGAAACTTAAAAGTTCCAACGGTGAAAGATCCAAACCAAGCCTGTGAAGATAACAGCATCATAGTGGGGCGCATCTGTAATCCCAGCTACCTCAGGCTTTGAGAGACAGTAGGGTCTCGACTTCAAGGCTGGTCAAGACAACTTAGTGAGACTCTGCCTCAAACACAGAACAAAAACCGAGCATTTTCAAAGGCACCGAGGGTGTAGCTCAGCAGCAGTGCTCCCTTCTGCTCCGTCCTCCCCCATCAGAGAGACGCAGGTATGAAGCAGGAGATTGGATGAGCCGGAACACAGACATGTCAGGCGAGTGCAGAGACACCAGGTCAGAGGGGAGGTGTCGATAGTGCCCGCTAAAGCCAGTTTTACAGTTGTGTTCGTTTTTTTATTTTAATATACAAACTCTGTTTTAGGTCACCAAGTCCATCGCAAGTCTGATGATTGACTCGAAGAGTTCATTAAACTTGGGACAATTTTTATGATTAGAGTTTACCACCGTAAAAAGCTACAGACTCAAACCAGCAAAGTCACAAAGACACACAGAGCAGGGTCCCGGAGAAGCTGCTGTCTCTTAGCCTTCTTTTCTTTGGAGTCTTACAGAATGCTTACTTCTCTCAGCAGCCACATGTGACATGGTGTGGAAACGCTTGCAACCAGGGAAGCTCCCTGGGCTGCCCTGTCTGGGTTTTTACCGGGGTCCCATCACTCGTCTTGGGGTACCTTAGCTGCTCAGTATTCCACCTCCTCGCATCCTGACAAGGGACACGCCGAAAGAGCAGGACACAGCTCCAGGAGTGGAGAGACAGGTGCTCACAACAAGTCACATTGTTAGAATCAATATCCAGCGTGGCCCACAGTTCCAGGTGTACAAAGACTCTTACGGGAGGGGTATTCCCAAGGTGAGCAGGCCATCATCCCCCAGGAGTTGGTGGCGACCTGGTCCCAAGACCTCTGCAATGTAGGCCACCCAGGCCTGGAGAATTAACCCTTCCCCGTGCAACCTCTGATTTTGGACAGCTTAGCTCTATCTAAGAGCACAAGCCTTCTGCACATTTGTGACAATAACCCTTCTGTGAAAGTCTAATCTCATTTGTTCATACTAATTTAGACAAAAAGAAAGTATTCTGATATTTCAAGTGCAATTTAGGTGGCATTTAACTGTGGCATGCACTTCTGCATCTGTGTTTTACTCACATACGTATACAATGAGTTGACAGAAAGATGAATACAAAATTCAGGAGTTTTATAAAGTAAAGTAAATTTCTTACTGGTATAGAAGGTAAAGGAGATTACATGGATAGAGAAAAATATTTTTAAAAAGTGAAATCCTAAAGAGTGAAAGTTAAATCTACTCAGTTCATATCCTTCCTTAGTTTGAAGCTTCTATGACTAAGAAAACTCTTAAGAAATACACTAAATACAATTATCACTTAGTAATACACATTACTGGAAAAGGGAAGGCTTTTTTCACCAAAAAAAAATATAGACAATTTCTAAAACAGCATATAATTTAACTTCAGGGCATTTAATTTAACCATTTTATCTAGTTCCTTTCTTGCTTTGTTTCCCTCTTATTATACTCCTAAAGACAAGGCAAATTCTCAAGTAGAAAGAAGTTTGGAAATAAAATGGTGTGTACAAAATAAAGTTGAATTAAGAAGTTGAGGTTTGGCTGACAGGAAAAATACACTAAATTATTAATAAAGAAAACAGTGTGTCTGCTTATAACACATATCCTGAAGTGGGCAGACGCAGGTCCCATGAAAGCCAAGATTCTGCTTTCACTGACTTAAAAGTTTATTGTAAAACATTTCTGAGCCAGGGACATTTAGAGGAGCGATGCCAAGTCAGCACGAAGGTGCCAATATGGAGTAATCTTTAAAGATGGAGAGTTCGTCACCGAAGTAACTGAGAGCACAATTCATGTCACGTTGCTTTAAATGCAGATAGCTGTTTCCAAGACACAGAAGCACATCTGTCTATTAATTTCGCAGTAGGACTGGTCAGTTTGTGCTCACCCACTTAGTTTTAATAAATGCTCTATAAAAGTTTCTTTTCAAATGCTATTTTTTTTTTTAATAAAGCCAAGTTTCAATCGGTGCTATTCTTGGTCATTCTTTCAATGGTGAAGTAAAAAGAGAGGCGGGATACTAAAAACATTTCCTAACTCTTCTTGAAAGCCTGCAGTTTCTTAAGAGATGTTCTTCCTTATTTGCAGCCTTAATCGGAAAGTCTCTATGTTACATTAAGGCCCCGTTCATTGCCCACCATGAAGTTCCTTTGAATTTTTTTTAATATAGTATATAATAATTTTTAATATCTCAATAAGTGTTTATTTTAAACAGATATCCGTTGAAATCCCAGGTTCTTTATGACAGCAGAAATGAGGACAAATAGGATAACAATAGCTTCTGAAAATCAAAGACTTACTAAATAAGACAAGAATTGACACAAAACAAAAAGATGCACTAGAAACAATAAATTTAGTATTTGAGCAGATAAATCTTAGTGATATGTCAGTGGCTAGAACCCAAAAATTACAGGTATAATTAACCTAATTTGTTTCCTTTAATAGTTGGTTTAAAAAAATAGTTGGTTTATCATTTAATTTAGCTCACCAAATGATATGTATGTCACTTAAAATAAGTTTGTTTTTCAACATATACTTCGCAGTTTGGTGGATACCACACCTGTAATCTAAGCAGTAAGTCTCATTATCCGTAAAAAAAAAAAAAAAAAATAAGAGCCCACCCCAAAGTCATGGAAGGCAATGGCCATGCTTTAGGTCTAACGTGTCTTCCCAAAGACTTATGTGTTCAGAGGTGGTGCATTCAAGAAGTGATCGGCTCTTAGGACACCGTACTCACCAGGTGACCGATCCTTTCTGGAGGTGGGCCAATACAGGTGTGCCTTTCCAGGGTGTGTCTCTCCTGTTTCTCCTTCTCCGAGCTCTGCTTCTGGACGGCCATTGGTCGAGCAGCTTTTTTCCCACCACTCCCTTCCACCATGATCCTCCTGCCTTGAACTGAAACATCTACAACTATGAAACAAAATACACCTTTCCTGCTTTAAGTTGCAAGTGTCAGGTATTTTGCCAGCAACAAGAAAACGCAAAGCAAACTTCCAACCTGTCAGATGGCTAAAGAGTTAATCTTGATTTTAGTCACTGTTTCATGCAAGTTCCACAGTGTAAGCTCATAGTCAACTTTGGGCTTGTGTCTAGTGTCATTGCACAGTGTACAAATTGTGAGCACATACAGCATGTCCATGTAGGATTAGTTTCCTTAGACTACATCAGTCTCATTTAAATACTGTGGACCCTTGATAGGCCCAGAACTGAAGACAAGATTATCCACTTCTTTGCAGGTCTAGAATAAAATAGAAAACAATCTATGCCTCTCTTTTTTTCTAGACTCTTGGGCATCTACTATTTTAGTGAAATGAAATTATATTAAAGTACCAATTAAGAGATTAAATTAATATTATTATTTGTTCATTAGGTCTATTTAGATTTCACATATTTCTGTCAATTAAAATAATAGTATTCAGTTAAGTCTGAAATATAGTATTAGGGAACAATCTAATTCAGGTTCTTGCAAGCAGGAGTGTCACTGGGTATCGATCAAAAGATCTTAGGAAAAAGCCAGTTATTTCTTCTCACTGCAAATTACGGTGTTTGGAAAGTTAATATTTAGTGTTAGATGACTGAGAACTGTCTTGTATATTTAGGTATAAACAGTTAAATACAGGTTTCTACAGTAAATTTAGTTAGTTGGACTGTAGATCGACCTCAATTTTAGAGAGAAACTGAAATTCAGACTGCTCCCAATTGCTTTTGTAAAATACTGCTATGAAGTCAAGGCTAATCTAATACAACGAAACATGAGTTTTATATTTTCAATACCATTTACCAGGTTCTAAAGCCAAAATATGCTTAGGTAGGAAAGTAAAAACTGATGATCAGTTTTGGTTTTAAAATTAAGCACAAAATAAATTATACATAATTTTATTTACCTATTTTCAATGTCAAGTTTTAGTTCGATTTCCCTCCTTGTAACCTTTGAAATTATATTTTGAACACTGAACCTATGACATTTTTGTCGATATGATGTGGTCACCGATCTCCAGTTTTCAACAGAACATCCTCAACTTTTTGGAAGTAGAAACATAAATTAATTTAGTATATGGCATTATGTGAAAAGGATTTCTTTAAACCAAGAGAATATCAATGTCCTGCTATAAAAATAGTTTTCACTTTAGGTCCATTTTGCTATTAATAGGTGGATTATTTTATTGTGACAATATTTAAAAGAGTAAACTGGTTTATGCTTTCAACTTGTAACTGTTTCTCTCTCTTATGCTATAATTGCCAAAACCAAGGACGTTAGGAACAACAGGTCAGCTGTTCTCAGACCTCTCGTCAGGACGTGGGACACAGAAATAAATCATTACTTGCTACCCAGTATGAAAAGTTGGAATCAGAAATTGCCTTATTTGTCTTCAAGAATGGCACACCACCACTAAGAGGACAGGAAATGCTCCAAGTCAAAACGAAGTTCTGAATTAACCTTTAACATTAACATAAACACATGGGTTTTGACATTATAAACAGCCTCTTCTTAGTAAAGACAAGAGAAAATAAGTTTTAAAATAATATGTTTGGGGTGAAAAGGACAGAGGAAAGTAAAAGAGCATAGAATTTCGTACTGTGGTAAAGTTACAAGGATAGAGAAGACTTACCCTGACTGACACATTCAGAAAAGCTTCTATTACTCCTAGTTGACTGGAACTCAGAATGCTGCTCAGAAAATTGACTTTAAGATCTGATCCTGGTAAAGTCTATCTGTTTTTTTTTTTTATTAGAATATGTTTGCAGTATGTAATAATCACATAATCATGGAGGAGTTTTACATGTGTGTAACACATCTTAATTCTTTTTTAGATGCAAGGTCTTGGTAAACATCTCTCCCCAGTTGTACATCCTCTATCATTTCTCAAATAAAGTTTTTCCTCCAATTTATCAGTAACTTCACATGAACGATCCTGTGTTGGTCTTTGAATGTCAAATCTTTCTGAATCTGGTTTTTGAATATAATCTCAGAATTTTTTATGATCTTTTTACCTTTTCACACCTGGAGAAGGTGGAGCTACATAAACACTTATTCCTTGTTTGTAGTTCTTATTTGTGTGTGGTGTTTACCCTCGAAACACACAAATCTAGTGATAGAATGGCAAATATTTCACATTTTTCAAGATGTTTCAAACCGAAAAGTCAATATTTTGAGGATCTGAAATCCTTTGAAGTTAAGAATTGCTAATATGGCTGGCTTCCCAGTGAAGCTACTTTAAGTTTTATTTTAGGGCTTACATATGTGAGAGAGTAAGCTCTCCAGGGAGTGGCTCCTGCCCGCTCCTTGGGCAGGTCACTGCTTTCCTGAGAAGTCAAGGGAAAGAAGACAGGGCTGAATTCGAGTTTCTGTTGCAAGCTTCTTTAATGCTTAAAATTCCCCTAAGCCTGACGTCAGCGCTGGGAGAATTTCACTTTCTTCTGTCCTCTTTCTGTTTCCCTGTTCACAGTGCAGCACCTTCTCCCATCCTTTATTTTCTAAAGTCACTATTACTGACATTTTGCTGATTCTACAGGGATATCCTCTTGTTTGTCTTTCTTTTCCTGGTGCTAGGGATCAAACACACAGCCTTGCCCATACTAGGCAAGCACTCCACCGCTGAGCTATAACCCCAGTCCTCAAAACGTTAGTGCATATTTAATGATGTATTTGTGGGTTTTTTTTAAAAAAAATTATTATGCTTCATTCTTTCCCTCTATCTGATTACCTGTAATACATTCCTAGAACACTAACTTATATAAGCTTTACCTATTCAATTAATTAATTAATTAATTAATTTGGGGGATTTTATGAGACACAGTCTCTCTATGTACTTCAGGCTAGCCTTGGACTCACTATGTAGCTCAGGCTGGTCTGGAACTCATGCGAATCCTCCTGCCTCAGCTTCCTTCCGAGTACTGGAATTACAGGTGTGTGCCACCATGCTGCTTTACTTATTCAGTTTGAGAATAGTACGGGTATTTTTTGGGGGGTGCTACTCTGTTATTAGGTGGGCTTTTACTTTAATCATGTGAAAAACACATGGAGAAAATTAAATTTTAAATATATAATATTAACTTAATTTTTCAAACAGAATTTTAAAAAGAATTTTATTTGTTTCATAAAGCAAAGTCAGTTTTTTTGTAACAAGTGAAATAGATTTCAAAGTAGATTGAAAGCTAAAGCTCATGGGTCCTCTGTAAAGTAGAATCAAATCCACTCGGGGGTAACTGCGCCCCAGCACCGGGTGTGCTGTGATTGTTCAACATGATCTTTGCACAAAGCATGCCATCCGCACGTAGGGTTCGAAGGGATGGCTCAGAGCTATTTTTACCTAGATAAAAATCAATCTCCACTTATTTCCTACTAATTACTGTACACTTTTTCCGCAGTAATTGATCAAATACTAAATTTATCAAGTAACTGTTTCTCTGGATGTTGGAATTCGTAAGAATTCCTTTTTATATGCCAGCTCTTGCATGCTGGGAGACAAATTGTGGTTAAAGATGAAGGTTCAGTCACTACTCACTGCGTTCATTACTTCTGGTTAGACAGTGACCAGGGAAGACTGCATTTGAGGGAACACTCCAGAGAAAACTGATGGCTGCATAGACGCGACCACGAGGCCGAATCTCAGTTGATACCAAGGGCCACGTTCTCCTGGGCCGTCGCCTCAGCAGGGCTGTTTGCACCCGTGTTTTCCAGATTCACCTGGATAGGTTATTTTCATGCCTTCTCTGCCTCAAGGATTCTTCTAACAGGAGAAACTACTCTGTGTTCAGGCACAGCCACCGCAGAAGAGTTAGAGCTTCTACCAGCAAAACTCTTAGCAACGTGGGTCAGAGTCTGGATGTGAAAGCCCGTCTCGTCCATTGTTCAGCGGGGCCACGTTGAGGTGTTCTACAGAATTCCTCACAGTGTTATTTTCATCTCCACATTCACATTCACGCCAAAGATCTCTTTACACGTCAATAGTTCTTGACAAAGGAGTATGTCATACAGAAGGATTAATCCCATTTGCCTAGGCTAACTCAAGAAAAATCCACCCGCTGTTTACTTTTCTTTCTTCATTGTCTCACTGTGCCTCCATTTCTTCATTTCTAATTCCAAGAATACCTACATAGCATACCTGTGCCAAGTTGCTTCGGAAGGTTCTAGAGAACCCAAATTAAAATAATTACGAAATCTTATGCCACCCAAGACTTTATGCCTAGAGAAATACACTCCTAATAACAAGCTGCTGGATAATTGGGAGCTCTCTGATATCCAGCCATTAATCTTCTTGTGGTTTTGGTGGTACAGGGCATGACAATAGTCATCACTAATATAAGGCAACAACCATGACTTCATTACCACAAAGTATCCCCATGTGTCTAATGAACCTCACAAACTTATTAATAATAAATGTATCCCCAGAAAGGTCTGCCCACATGTCCAATAAATCTCAAGTAGGGATCATGTTTTACTCAAGCCATTATTATACTACTGGGTAGCACGATTTAGAACACAATGATCATTCACAGGATATTTCATAAATGGTGTGATTCATTTGGTTATATTTTATTTTGTGTTTATAAATTTATCACTAAGTTTATAATGATGGTAATTAAGATTAAATTCAGATATGGACAAATATGAGGAATAGCTGCTGTCTGAAATTTACACTGGGAATTCTAAGTTTTGCTTTTTTTCTATAAAAATACTTGAAATTACTGGCTTCATCACTAAAAATATATAAGCAAAATATGAATTTAAATATCAAAACATAATGCTTGGCAAGAATCTATTCTTTATTGATATTGATTTGCATTTCTTCAATTTTAGATTTACAAATTTACGTGAAATCATTTTGCCTGGACAGAAGGTATCTTTGGCTCTTACGTGTGAATCATTTACATTCATACCAAAGGCTGTTAAAATTTCAATAATTTTTGAAAAAGAGGGAGCATGTCATGCCCAAGGCTTAAAGAGTAATTTCTGTGTCTCATTAATATTTATTTCATTAGAGGAAATTTACATTAGATTCTCTTCCTAAATTCCAGAACAAATGTTATTTTTATATACAATTGACTAAGTATGTAATCTTGAACTCATCTCAAAAATGAGATGAGTTCTCTTTAAAAATTCTTCTTTGAGTAGGCTTTATGTTCACTACTAAAAAATGGTCAATAATTACCAGACTGATTATTCATGGATGAATATATATGCTTTTTTCCATAAAATAATATAAAACAAGCTAAACAAAATGGTGGTGAAAGAAAAGAATGAGGTTATATTAAGGATTTTTTTTTTAATTACAGATTTAGTTTGACTATGGAAGACTAGGATAAAATTTATTCATTTACCGGAAATGCTTTAAAATGTAAGAAATGTTTTTGAATATTATTTGTGATAAAAATATAGTTTTTGAATGAAATTAGATCTCTAAAGCCAAAACACACAGATTGCAAATATATGCGAGAAATTTCATTTATTTCATGGTAAATAATGTCAAAACTTGAAATAATGCTGATCTTAAGCATATTAATCCTCTAAGTTATCATTTGATTTCCATAGCCCAAGCATATAATACTCCACACAACTATCAGTGAATCCTTAATAGTTACTGCTCTTATTGTCACTTTGATTCAAAGTCAAAATATATTGCATCCCTATTGTTTTTAATAATGTCTAATCATTTTACAAAACATTCTTTTATTTGTAACTTTCACTTTTTTGCTTCATTCAGTTTGGGAGATCTGCTTGTCTTATTGATCTAATTTTATATAGAAAGTATCTCTTTGGTTTAAAAACATAACTTTTGCTAACATTTTAATATCGTATGCAAAGTGTACGAGGAGCTCAATCTTCTGGTCTTAGCTCACAGAGGCTGCACTGCGTGGCCATGGCAGACACTTCTTGGATCTGAGCTCCATTCAATTTCTCCTTAGGTATCAAGTGGAGTTATAAGAGTTACATTCTAATTTTCTCTTTTTTTTCCTTCAGTTCATTAGTTGACTCTGGGTCTTTTTTTGCTTGTTTGTTTTCACTAGGGATTGAGCCCAAGGCATTCTTTACTGAGATTCAGCTCCAAACCTTTTTCATTCTGAGACAGGATCCTGCAAAATCAGTAAGTTGACTAGACTGGGCCTGAGCCTCTGATCCTCCTGCTTTAGCCTCCTGGTGTGCCAGGATTACAGGCATCTGCTTTCTCTTCTTTGTTAAACGCTACAACATATCCATTCAGTTTATACGAAGACTTATGTATTGCAGGTTATAGACCTTGTAGAAAAAGGAACAATGCCAATGGTGTAATCGAATTTTTGACAAATGTATTAGTAGAGAATAACAGAATAGTGGTACATGGGCGTAGAAAATTAAGGAATAGAAACCTTGAGGAAGAAAGGTCAACTCTGTGTTGCACACTATTGTATAGAATTTTTTAAAACAAATTTTGCAAATAGAAAGGTATTTGAAATATCTGCTCTATAATATTATAAGCTTCTGGTCTATCAAGTAGTGTTGTCGAATTGATACTACTTTTATTGTCACTATTCTCACACATATTATGATCTGAGAACATTCATGTACTCCTTTTCAGGTCACTAAGGCTTTTAAACAAACAGAAATTCAGTTTTTTTTTTTTTAGAAATTCAGTTTTAAAAGATCAATTTATTATTTTCATATATATTTAGAACACTTTATCAATAAAATAAAGAACATTGGAGCAAAAATTCACTTAAGTTTTGGTTTTGTAAAATTCTCTGATGCTTTTGAACAAGAAAATAGAGAAAAGTTTGACGTAAAAAAGACTTTTTGTTATCAGTCTGTAAGAATGAGGCGGATTCTCATCCTACAGCTTCATGACTACGTTTTTCTCTGTGAGTGAAGAGAAAAAAATATCTGACATTCAAGAAACTCGAGATTTTATGTTTATCCCTCAAATAGCTTGTGTAATATGACCTCTTAAACATCTTTCTTGGTTCATTCTACAGTTTTCTTTTACTTTTTGTTACTATTCAAATGATTTAGAATCTGGAAAAGCACCCATATAACAGGACATGTTATGAGGATTGGTATAACTAATACTATTCTTAAAATATTAATATGTTAGCTTCCAACACTAAGACAACTGAGATTAACTAAAATAAACAATGTAAAGGAGAAAAGGTTTATTTTATCTCAAAGGAACTCTCAATCCGTGTCCAGCTGACTCCACATACATTAGAACAGCGGAGGGTCAGAATATCGTGATGGAAAACACAGGTTTGAACAACATTGTCCACTTCCTGTTGGCTGGGAAGAGAGCGAGAAGGAGAGTAGAAGGTCAGTGTCCTAGACTACCAGGCAAGGGCACACCTTCAATTACCTAACTTCTTCCCAGTATGCCCTGCCTCCAGTGGAAGTCATTAAACATTTTGGAGTTGATTTCAGGAGTGTCGAGGGCCCAGGCTACACTGGTTCTCAAGGAAAGATTTTTATACCTCTCTGTCCAACTCCAGACCAGGGATATCAAACTGTTTTCCATATTAGACCTGGTGTGAATAATCTCAACACTGAAAAGTTAAACACTACACATTAGGCTGATTTTCATATTTTTTCTGGGAATCTTATTGTTAAACATCTACAAATACAAAATAGGTGATATTTCTATTTTAAAATTAAACAATTTAGAAGATGATGGTTTTGTGACTTGAGAAAGGTATGCAAGAAAAAGAAAATTTGAATTGGGAAAAGTAAATGACGTGCAAGAAACAAGAATTGCTATGGGAGACGGGAGAAATGTGACGAGTTCTCTTGAGGCCTCTTGGATTTGAGGTACCAGTTGTTAGTACTGTGCTTGACATTTGCTTTTGTATTCCACTAACGCTTGTTGGATTGCTAGCTCGTGTTCCCCTGGTAAGGAAATCCAGCAGAAGTCCGGAAATTACCATCTGAAGTTAGGACTGTATGTGCAGCTAGACACACACTGTGGAGTTATTCAAGGGACAGTAAAGCCAATAGTAGCCTGAAAGCAGACCGTGAGGAGAATGTGGGTGGTCTCATAAGCATGGAAACGACTGGCAGAATTCTGAGCAATTCAGGAGCAAAGGTACTTGTGAAAATAGCGTTATTAAAAAGCTGCCAGAAGCATGCTTTCAAGTGGGGAGTGGCCCTGGGATGAAAGTTCGGACA
>PVJO010030456.1:0-15478 GCA_004026905.1 Hystrix cristata | reverse complement strand
TAAGGATGGAATTTGGCAATGTCAGAAGTATTTTCTAAACTTTTGGATTTTGGTGACTTTAGATCTTTTTTAAATTTCTTTTTTACTTTTGGCAATTAAAATATTTTAAATTATATAGTGTAATTGAAAGGAGTCTCCAACCTTTTGAGCACACAACGTAGATCCTTCATATGTAGGCTCTAGCTCACAGTAGGATTACAGAGTCTGATGCCCTCACTGATTTGCCAGGAGGTGGAGCTCGGGTGGTAATGCCAGCAATGGGGAACAGCTGCAAATGCAGATAAAGCTTCATTTGCTCACCAGCTGCTCGCCTCCTGCTGTGTGGCCCAGTTCTTAATTAGCCACCAGCCAGTACTTAGTACAAACGGCCTGGGGGATTGGAGAACCCTGCTTTAACATATGGAAAATACAGCATGGTCCTGCTCTGTATCGTAAAACTACATTTGATGTCTAAAGCTCAGATACAGAGCTAAAAAACCAAGAGTTGAGAAAGAAAATGTTGGAGAGGAAGAAGAAGATGGCCTTTATCAGACCGTAAAGATCCGTTGTTTGGAAGATGAATATGCTGACTCTGTCCAGTTCAGGAGATTCATCCAGATAATAATAGGGCTCACTCAAAGGTTCCACAGAGATGAATGCATCATTAATTCATTCATTAATTTATTTAACCAACTAATATTTATAGACCTACCATATGAACTATAAGGGTATACAAAGACACTTTGGAGAATGAGGCTGAAATTTTTCTACTTGCAGACACATCTTTTTTTTTTTTTCCTTTGACCACCAAGTTTTATTTAACTTGTTTTACTCTCACGCTAATCAATGGTATACAAACACAAAATCTAACACCTTATGCCTACCTCAAGACAGTAAAATTTAAAGGTATAAAAATAGAAACAAAGCAATAAAAATTATAAACATTAATAGGTAAGTGAAATTTCTCTGCTGTTAAATTACCAATTGGAGTTTTTTTAAATAGATTTTTATTAAAATTTATCCAAAATTACACAAACTTACTGGCCATTACACAAGCTTACAGACCACAATACATTGTGCCTTTTGCTTATGACAGCGAGCAATGTAAACAACCACATAGATGTAGCATTAAGTCACAACTACATAAAGTTACTGTAGTATCTAGTGTTTGGGTTATTAGGTTCTTGTTTTTATGATATCATTAGTCCTCTGGATTCCCATTCCCCTCCCTCTTTACCTCTTCTTGTTCCCTTGAACCCTTTGCCTATTAGCTTACATCTAATCCTTTGCCTTTTTTTTTTTTTTTTTTTTTTTTTTTTTTTTTTTTTTTTTTTTGTGGTGCCGGGGATCGAACTCAGGCCCTTGTGCTTGCAAGGCAAGCACTCTAATCACTGAGCTAAATCCCCAGCCTCCTTTGCCTTTTTGTATCCAGTGTTTACCCTTTTGTTTGTATTTTGCCTCATTCAAATGAGGGATACCATACAGTCATCAGTATGGCAATTTCTCAAAAGTCTGAAAGTAGAAACCCCATCCGACACTGCCATTCTCCTGCTAGGTATCTTCCCCAAAGAGCTAAAGGCATCATATTACAAAGATACTTGCATAACAATGTTTATAGCAGCACAATTTGTAATAGCTAAATTCTGGAAGCAACCTGTATAGCCATCAATAGATAACTGGATGAACAAAATGTGTTATCTATACATAATGGAATACTGTTCAGCTATAAAGAATGACAAACTAGAGTCATTTATAGGAAAATGGATGGACCTGGAAAATATAATATTGAGTGACATAAACTGGACAAATCTTCAGTCCAGACCGAATATGTACCATTCCAGTCACAAAGAAAATTATATATTCTTGTCCCAAGATAAAAGAACTCAAGCCCCCATGAGTTTTCTTTAGGCTTATTATAATAGATAATTGGCAGATTTACATGCAGTTGTAACAAATCCTACAGAGAGATCTCAAACATTTTACCATGTTTCCCCAATGGCAACATCTTATAAATCTACAGAATAATACAACAACCATCATAAAAAGAATATTCAAGATAGGGAGCAATTCCATCTCCAGAAACATCCCCCCCATAATGACTTTTTACAGTCTCCTCCACATTCCTCCCACTCCCACTACCTCTTTAGCCACTAATCTAACAACCACTAATCTGATCTCCACTTGTATAATGTTATCATTTCCAAAATGTTACGTAAATGAGATAACATGGTCTATAACTTTTTTTTTTAATCTAAGAATGACTTGGTTTTCCCTTTATTTCTGAAAGGCATTTTCATTCATGTCAAATATGGTTTGACAAGTTTTTGTCTTTTTCTAAATTTTTATTTTTAAAACTAATTTGGTAAATTTGTTTATTTTGAGGTTTTACCATGTGGTGATTTGATATAGATATACACTGTGTAATGGTTCCCACAGTTAAATTAATTAATGCTTCCGTGACCACTCTAGATACCATTTGTGGATATGCATGTATGCATTACAAAGTTTCAGTTGCATGAGTAAGTTCTGGGAGTTTAAGTATAGAGTGATAACAGTTTTTTTTTTTTCCTCTGAGCATTTGAAGAATGTTGTATCACTTCCTTGTAGCTTCCGTTGTTTCTGATGAGAAAACTGCTGTCATTCCAAATATTTTTTTTCCAAATTGGCAAGATTAGATAGTCTCTCTTCAGGTAGGCAAAAAGGACCCTGCTGCTTTACTGCCAGCTGGTGATACAAATTCAGTTTCTCCTTTCAGTCTCCCCTGACATCCAAGAGGTAGACCAATTCTTTTTTTATTTCTAGGCAGACGTGAGAGCTTTGACTTTTACCACCCGGCAAGGAAAGACAAGACTATCTTTGTACTTATCACAAGTCTCCCACGGTTACCACAAGTTGGAGGCCTCATTACTGCTGCGTGGTAATGAAAAGTTGTGACGGTTTTGATTCTCCATTTGGCCTTCTCTCACCTCTTTCCAACTTTCCTCATTACTGCTGGGTAAGGGTGAAACGTGGGCTCCTCACACGGCCTCCCCTGACACTAAAGTATGCAGTGGGTGGCTCCTTGTAACCGTCTTGGGGAGCTGAAACTTCCGCCCACTTGCTTGGCCTACTGGATGGCTTATTACAGCCAACAAGAGTGAATGTAGAAGTCTATGTTCTTCACTCGGGCTTTGCTGATGTAAGTGGAGATGGGCCACAGTTTTCCTGTAATGTTTGACAGAGTATGATGGCATTGCTTAAAAATTCTCTGAGTTTTGTTCTCGCTGTTTTTTGTTTGTTTGTTTGTTTGTTTGTTTTTCCCTCTCTTTCTAAGTTACCCCTTTCCTGGCTCTCTGGCTGGGGAGTGCAGGCCAATGCTAGGTCTGTTATGGTCTCCACTCATTGACATCACCACATTTCTGGTTTCTCCAGTATAGAATACAGTAGGAAAAAAGAAAACCCAGAGAACATACTGTTGTGTAGTTCTTCAGTCCCAAGGTCCCTGTCAGTCCCAAGATCCCTTTCCCTCTTCATCTTATGTTTGTTCTACATAGAGTGTTCAGGGTTTTATTTGTAGCAAAGTCCTTCTCCATTTTATTGAAATAGAAATCAGTTAAACTATTTACTCAAATCCATCATATCAGACCCTCCCAAACTTGTGACTGATGTCTTCTTATGTAGAAATATATTCTTATATAGAAATATCTATGTTTAGGAATTGGCTTATACTTACTGAAAACAGCATTCCTGACATCCCCCAAAATTAGAATAATTCTTAACAATGAAATACTTATCCAATGAAAGAAAGGTGGAGAAACCATTCAGGAGAAAAAGTTTTACTCCTTTTAATTACTCTTTCTAATTATGGCCAATAAATCCCAGCTGTATCGTTCATAAAAAATCAGATCTAGAGATGTGATCCTAAAAGCATGTTATAGGAGGAAGGACGATTTTAGTATTGTCTTTTCAAACTAAATAATTTGCATTTGTTTGCAAAGTTTTTCTGTAACACTTAAGAAAATCATTTGCAGTAATGTTCAAATCTCCATCTCCTCTCTCCAAAAATATTTTTTACTAAATATAGCATTCTTATGTTTTTTTTATTTAATAGCTCTACTAATGTAATTTGCCATAAAACAGATAGAACCGGAAGTGAAGCAATATAAGTTTTGGTATAATGAGCTTACTTTATCACTAGTTTTGCCTACTGGGGTTATAGTCTATAAATGATCATGTTGCCATAGCAACCACTTTAAAAAGCCACACTGGGCTGTAAATGCAATAACAACACCTGTGCACCATCATTTTCTTTGGTAGTTTGTATTATTTTTGGTCCAACAAAATAAAAGAACACCAAAAAAACAACATATTGTTTCAGTCATGGTTTCGCATCACATTCATTTTATATTCACCCATTCTCAATTTAAAATCAGTATTTCCATTTAGAAGATGAAAGGAAAACTGCTCTGATAACTTGGCTGAGCTAACCCTCAATAACCTCACATCACTGGCTTATGGGCAGAAGAAAAGCTTAATTTATGGAAAGATTCAACTTCCAAATGGAATAAAGTAACATATAAGAAATGTTTTCCTAAATACGTTTTACAATTTCTTGCTTTTGAAAAATTACCTTAGTGCTGCATCTATTTCTCCTTAGCATTCATGTAAATACAAAGCACTGCTGGGGAAAGAAGGGCTGTTATTTTGCTGCAATACGAATCAAGTACAAATTTCTGTTAGGTGTATATTGGGATTTGAATCTGTAAACAATCTTTGACTTCACTATTTGTGTTCTGGTTTCAGTAAAAAAAAAAATTGAAATCTTAACCTCATTCCTTTCATCTTCAAGATGAGGGGGAGAAAAAACTGTGTCAGCAAAAGTAATATCTCTGTACTTCTCAGGCTTCCTAATTTGTCCTTCCCCACGTGTGCACCAGGGAACCCTGGGCTAGAGTGGAGTAACTGAGAACTCCTGATTCTCAGGGACATGAACAATTATTGATTTTTCTCTTCATTCCCTTATAGTTTCATTCGCATAAGAGAAGTAGTGACTTCATTTGGTCCATAGGACGAAGTTTGGAAACTCCATCTTTGGAATTTGTCGAGAGCAGGAAATTTTAGTACTAGCTTTTGAATGCCGACAGCAACTGTTGTTTTTCATATTTAATTACCTGTGTAGGTCTATGGACTCCCTGACTCAAGGGAGAAGGAGAGGACACTGGTGCCATAAACCTTGAAAAACAGTGACCCTGGATACATTTGTAAAGTTTATTACACAATTCAATATTGTCATGACAAAATAATTTGAGAATAAATTGTAATATTTTTAAGTAACATTTTAAATGTCATCTATATTCAAGGCAGTGCAAACATTTGTTACATATTATCTAAATTAAATTATGCTTATGAGTACTTCTTTAAAATTCCATAAGGCAAAATGTGTTCATCCAAAGCAGTTGGTGGCTTTTCTCCTGCTCTGAAACTTATAAAATGATAATAGTTTATTCCGAATAGAAATCTATTTCTCTTACATGTGAGACTCCAGGTTGGTTGCTTAGGATTGGTAAAATGACTCTGTAATTTTACAGGTCCTCTTCTTATCTCCAAAAAGTCTACTCCCTTGTGAAGGCACTTATGGTATAATGTAAACATTTGAGTTTTACTTAGTATTTCATAAGAAGTGGTATGTGTGTGCGTCTATGTGAATTCTTCATGATACTTTTGCAGAAAAAGTACTATATATAATCAATTTCAAAGAAATGCAGTTTTAAAAGGCCTCGATAATTAGGGAATTTTATACTGCTTTCTATACTAGTTTAGAGAATATTTAAAAGGATTAGTTGTTACGTATTATATTCAGATGTTGGAATTCATTAAATTCCAACAATTGAAGCTGAAATATTCAGGTTCTTGAAGTCCTCAGAGAATTCAATGGAGAGATGAGACGCAGAACAAGGAGCAAGCAGGGAGTCTGTAGTTTGTGACATTCTGAAAGCATTAAGTTTTCACTGGAGAATTAAACATTAACCAGTAAACCTGAAGGTAAACTGTGAGTGATGGAGGAAGCCACTGTTTCTCGTCCATTTTAATAGAATTGTCTAGCAAGACATTAGAATTTGAAATGCTTTAATTTAGATGGTCTTTTGAGTCACTGGAGATATCAAATACCAAATGCTAATTAGATCATAAGGTATAATAACTAGCTAGATGGAAATGCCAAAATATTAAAGGTTATTTAGTCATCTAGAAATGAGAATTTTTCCCTAGCAGGCATGATATACACTAGTTTTCCCTAAAAAGAAAAATAGATCCTCATATGGTTTGACAGTGAAACACAAGTTACCTAATATTTGCAATGAGAAAATGGTTACACATAATTGTAAATATCCAAGATAGTGAATGATTTGGGCCATATTTGATATTTATCTCAGGGAAGTTATCATTATTAATACATATATTTATATCAGTTGCAATATGAAATTCATCCAAATAAATGCTTGTGCATATATGCCAACAATTTGAGTGGATAAAGAATATTTTGGAAAATGTTTACTAATTCCAAGTAACAACTGAGACATCAACTGACTAAAAACAAATTTTATATATGCCAGAATTTCTCTATGCCTCTAAGCAGTAATGTCTGATGCATTTTAATAAGCAGAATTTTTAATTTTAGGTGTATTTAGATGATTCTTTAGAAAACTATCTTGCCTTTAATATGTATACCTCCATTATTGCATATTTTCTTGGTAAAAAGTTTTATTCATGCATATATAGATTTCCAATTTAAGGTAGTCGTTAAAATCTTACATGTGATTCTTTTATTTACTAAATCCAACCGAAACGTGTGTATGTACATACATGTGTTTGTGAATGAGTTTCTACTTGAGAAAATAAAAGGTGCTAATATTTAAAAGAAGATGGCTTATTAGAAATGAAACCTAGAATAAGAAAATGTATTCACCTCCTTTAAGCCTCAGATTCTTCCTTTGTTAAATATAGACCATCATATTACTATGACAAATTGTTGTTGTGAGAATTGATGTGATAATGTATGCTAGGAATAGAGTTCAAATATAATAATGATTCACTGCTGGTTATTATTCGTACTTTACCATCATTATTATTATTTATAGCTTTATACTTCAGTGACGTTTTACAAACTACAATAGATGAATGAGGGAATTAAATTGAGAATCAGTCTTTAGTGCAGTTTACAAAGTGCTCCAACACACACACACGCACACAATACCTGGACGTTAAATAGAATGGGTGTCAACAAAGTCACTTACTTTAATTTCTAAACTGTAACATCAGAATTCAAAGGGGAAGATATTACTCCAGGGGCAAGGAAAAGTATAAAATTAGTACACACAGAATCATAAATCTTTTCTCAATTTAGAATTAAGTTGGAAGTAGAAATCAGCAGTATCTTCTCCCGAGGAAACCACTGCCCATCTCTCTCAGGAATATCAACTTAAAAATAGCATGTAAACAATTGAGTCTAGTTAAATAGTCTTGATATTCCACCAGAAAAAGAAATTGATGAAAAATTAAAAATCATTAATCTCAAACTATCCTCCTGGTAAGTGCTACAGGAAGTTTCCGACTACCAGGAAGTTAATGAGAGAAATATTTTGAATACTAAAATATTTAGATTACTAAAATGTAGGAAGTGCAATAGAGAACTAAATAGGTACTTATCCTTTACTTGGAAATGTTAAAATAAACAGCCATATTATTGTACTTTGTATGCAGTGAGGGAAGTAGTTGGTAAATATAAAGGAAGTAAAGTCTTAGTAAATTTCTGATGACCACAACAAACGTAGAAAAGATGTTTTTATCAAAAACAAGGATGACGGTATTTTCAAGCTTTGTTTTCTAGGTATTCTCTTTCCTTTCTTCTCCAGTCTTTTATCCTTTGATCTTGTAATGTATCCAATGAATATGTGATGAGTTCCACATATTAAGTTCCTTCTGTTTGAAATATCTGAAGTTGTGCCTGTATGAATCGGGATCCCCAATGAAGCACTGCTTAGTACCAAAAAGAAGACTTTCAAAAAAAAAAAAAATGAAGAAGAAGACGACTTTCAACAATGGAATGCCAGATTCGGGGGTTTAATAATTGAGAAAAAATTAAATTAGGACCCAATTGTCTTTAGGTAATGGGCTACTGGAGTAATTCACAAAATATAGTAGCACAACTATTAAATTATCATCTCTGTGTGGTTGAGATGAAGTGTGTACTGAGACAGAGTTTTCGAATATCCAGTGTTTGTTGGAATATCACCATATTATTTCTGACTATAATAATATGGTGACTCAATAATTTCATGATTCTGTGCTGCATCTGGTTAACCAAAGAGCTTATAAGGACAATTGAAAAACAAGCTCAAGGCACGGTCAGAAAATCATAGAGTTTCTTAGGAATCCTTAAAATAATATTGTCATTACACAGTGTAGATTTAGCTGAATATCAGATCACAAGTTCAGTGCTGCATGTTTAAGATTTAAATACATATTAAGTTCAGATTCACAACTCTTATAGTATTTAAAAATTATTTCACTGACTGATAAGATTTGGACTCCCAAATGCTTCCTGAGCCTCCTTCACCATGTCTGAATAAAACTATTTTCTCTTGTTTGAAGATGCTATGATAATTGTATATGAGATGATTACTTTATTAGCCTCTAGTACATACCATTGTTTTGAGCATTTACTTAGTGCCACATTCTAGCATTCACCAAGAAGGATAAGCACAAAGTCTATCACAGAAGTACACAGTCTGCCACAGAAAGAGATAATCTGGATATAAAGAAGAACTACAAGTTTGTTCTAATTTACATTTGTAGAAATGTGAGGCATACATTTGAGAATCTATTCAAAGGATGTTGCGTCAAACACTGTGATAAATGTATAGAAAGGAGTTTGCATACCAGCAATTAGAAGAGGCTCTATTAGTTTGTTTCATTAGTTGATATAAAACATGGACTCACTAGTTTCCTACATTTAAGAAATTGGTTATAACAACTTCTGTAACAGAATAAAGAGGAAAAGAGACCAAGATTTAGGATGATAGAAATACTATAAGACCTAAATATCAACACATCCTGTATACCAAACATACCAAAAAATGCTTGAATGAAGGAAGCACCAGCATCTTTGGAAATCATTGTCGGGCTACCTGCTGTAGATTGGGAATGATGTCAGAAGACACTGCCGCTGAAGTCAGCTATGACATTTTGATGAGATGAGATGGAATCCAGGAATGGCAGAGGAATCCAGGAATGTTACACCTGCCATATGTAACATATAATGAACAGCAAGGACATGCATAGTGAGAGTGTTTTGATCTGAAGAGATAAATACCATGGGCTAATTGAGTATTTTCAAAATCACAACTAATAGCAAAGAAATACATAGCAGCCAATACATAGTAAGTACTTGCTACAGAAATCTTTCCTCACGCACACTTTTTGCTGTAAAATCAATTAAAAAAAAAGAGGCATATGAAATTGAGGCATTGTTCAGGGAATTCTTTGCTTCCAGAGTTTAGTTTGTTTCGTATTACAAGCTGTTGTGATTTCTATAACCCTTGTCACATAAGGACATGTTCGTAATATGCATCACCCTCCAGTTCCTTAGCAGGTCCCAGGTATTGTATTTTTAACAGACAAAGGTAACTTAACTTTCAAGTCCATTTCCTATTGGACTAGACAATTATAATCAATGTCAAAACCTTTAGAAAGCTTTGGGGAAATTACTGGATGTTTTATCTACAAGTAAAAGACCCTGTTATATTATATATCAAGGCAGTTGAACCTAACACCACAGGTTCATCCCTTGCAGGCAAGGAAATATAGACTGAAGTCAACTCAGTGTCAAACATTTTCAGATCACTAAGACTTTCTCAGGCACAATCTGAATCAAATTCGGAGATTATCATAGCTATAGTTATGTAAACTCAGTACAAATAGTTCTAAAATTTTGTTTAAATTATGTATTCTCCAATGCTAAATATGTATATATATATGTATAGCTTTTGTTTGATTCTCAAGAGAGCAGTGAAACTCTTGCCACATTTATTTTGATTGTCATTTGTTTCCCAACTCTTACGTCAATATAAGAATTTTTGAACTTTTGGAAATCAATCAAAAAATACAATTTTAAAGAATTCCAATCAATGTAAACATATGCCATAACATAAGCTACGGCAAATAATATCAATAAGTATATAAAAGGTGATAGGGGAACCGGAGGAGGAGGTGGGAGGAGAGGGGAGGGAAGGGGAAGGGAATTAGAAAAAAATAGCTGTAATCTGCACAAGTAACTACTCTTCAAGATGACTGTAAACTGTTTGAATTGCAAACATGTACCAAAAAAAAAAGAAGCAAATACCATTTTGACTCATATAAAACTCTCAGCTCCTGTGCCTAAAAATGAAAATTAAAAACTGATAAACTATGGACCAAACCACATCCAACACATGTTACATGCTCTGCATATATAGAGAGTTCTTACAACTTACAACTTAGAGATCTACATTTCTTTTCTACTCTTTTAATCCCTGTCCTTTGAGAAATAACAAACAAAAATAAAACAGCAAAACAACCAAAACTTTGTCAACACTGTGATAAAATACTGTAGAAAATCAAGTGAAAAAGAAAAAAAAATTGTTTTGGCTTATGGGCTGGGAGGCTTCATTCCATGGTTGATCAGCCCCATCAGTTCATCAGTTTGGGGCCATCGTGAGACTGAGCATCATGTCATAAGGGAACGATGGCATAAAGCTGCTCATCTATGACAGTCAGAAAGCAAAGAAGACAGAGACAGAGATGGGAGGGGGCAATGTCCCTGCAAGGGTATGTCATCCACGTGGCCCCTTCCACCAAATAAGCCCCACCTCATGTTTCCACGCTGTTACAACAGTGCCATCAGCTAGGGATGAAGTTTTCAATATATAAGCTTCTGGGAGACCTATTAAATACAAACCGTAACTCCAAAAGCTTTCCAAGTCATCTAACACCCACTTTCTCATAGTAACAATGTACAATGAGCTTCCTTCTCCCTTCCCCCACAATTTTAATCACTATATATATATATTTGAAAACACTCTGATTATATATGCTTATATATGTGCAAATATATGTAACACTGATATGTAAGTGTCAGCTTATGTAGATAAACCAAAAATGTTGTTATAAGATAATAAAGTTATTAAGATAAACCACTTCATGTAATTCAAATTTGTGTATCATTATAAGATTATCTAGGAGAAATATTTTGTAAATATGTACTGCAAATACATAGAAACAAACAAATATTTTTTTACTGTAACAATTGAATTTATTTTCTATATAATTAGCTTTATATGCAAATGCCATGCCTATTGTATACATATGCATATATGTGTATCAATCTTAAAAATACATTTATTGACTCAGTAATACTTACTCTATAACAAACTATCACAAGCCATCTGAAAAAGCTAAAATTGAATACTGTATCCACCACTGTTATCCTCAAAGATCTCAGACTTGGTGTGAGGTAAAGGAATGGGGAATCAAACAAACAAACAAACAAAAAAATGCAGTACAAAGTACTATGAACCATAGAATTGCCAGAATAGTGTGCTTGGATCACAGCAGAGGGTAACATATCCAATTCTGGAAGAAGCATAAACATCTTCTGATAGTTGATGATTCTAGAGTTGAGACGTGGAGAAATAATATGTGCACAGTGTTTAGTCTTGAAAAGATGCCTATGTGTGTCTGGTTCCATGTGTGAATATAGACACATAAGGATTGCAGCTAGACAAAAAGATTTATCTCTGTCATTTAACCTGTCCATTGTGCCATTATACAGAAGGAGCTAAGCCCATGCTTGCCCCAATGGGCTTGGTAATATAAACAACTTAATTGAAATGGCCGATCCCAAGAAACTCATTGAGGAAGGATGACGCTTCCTGGTGGAGTGCAAGATGGCATAAAATGTATCAGTGTTAAATCCTTAACATATGCAGCTCTGTTCCCTTTGGTTTACAGCTGTTTTAGGAGATATAGTAACCATTTGCTTTTATCATTCCTCTGAAACTACATTAGAGAAATTACAGGGTATTATCAAGATAAGAAAATAATTGCATTTTAATTTGACATGAGGGTTTCTTCAGAGAATAATGTGGAAATTGGATTAAGAGAGCAGTCTGAGAACATGTCTGCCTAATTTCCACATTAAATCATAAGAAATGACTGAAGATATTCAGAAAAGTTTAAGTCTGTTGTAAAGGCAAGAGTGGAACTACCATTCTGAGGCATTTCTAAAAGAAAGGAAATAGGAAGATGTAGGTCAAGGGATGCTAAAAAGTAGATATGTAAGATGAACAAGTGTATGAACCTATGAACTCCTAAAATTAATAAAATTGTGTTGGTAGTAATTTTTGTTAAACAAATAGAATTGTGTTAGTGAGTTTTATTAAGCAAATAAACCTTAGCTTCTCCTGTGACAAAAATATTCAACTGAGATGATGCGCATGTTAATCTGCTTCACTTTAGTAAGCACTTTACTATATGCATGTACCCCATAACATTGTAAACTTCAAATACACACAGGAAAATTTATTTTTTAAATGATTGAAAGCATATAGGGTGTGGTGGCCTTATTGTGGTCAATTTGATCAGGAACGCCCAGCTGACGTGAGTTGTTGTGGTTTCAGGCATAGAGGATCCACCTGAAGGTTATTGCCAATACAACATAAAGGAGAACGGGAGCAAAAGATAAGCACGGGCTGTTTCCCAGGAAAAGCTCTGTTGTAGCTGGTTCTCCTGAAGGGGACTCAGCTGCTCTCATTGCAGTAGGAGCTTGGGGCCTTGCTGTTGCCGAAGATGGCTGCTGTTCACTTCAGGAGAACTCTGGTCTTCATCTCCACTGCAAGCATCATAACCTGGTTCCAGTATAGATTTCTTCAGCCTTTTGGTGCAGGCATGGCTACACACCAGACACTGCCATGGGCTCCCAAATCTTGATTGGACCTTTCAGGTCTCAAGTGTATAGATAGACAGTCTGTGCTCTTCCTGCATTTGGCTTGTGTGTGTGAATGTTATAGCTTGTACTTGTCCTGTATTAAATCTGCTCTCTTGCAAACCATCAACTCTAGAAAAGTAACTACTACATGGGGTGATACGTTTGGAGAAACAGAAATGATAATGATCTGATGTAAAACCTTAGGCAGGAGAATATTTTCCAGAGGAGAGGTTAGTTCTAAGGCAGCATGCTAAAATAGGTATGCTTGCTGGATATTCCTACTTTGCAACTTAAATTCACCCACAGGCTATAGGAACTTGTGTGCTATAAGGTAGAAAATTGTCTTAAAACTGGAGAAGCAGAGAAGAGTTAAGAGTTTCCTAGCCCCAACTAACTAAAATCCTCAGCCAAAAATCTCCAAAGACAGATCATAATAATCAGAAATAGCATCTGAAGAATGGATCAGGAATATCGAAATGTACCAGTGAGCAAATATCTTGTCATGGTTTAATTGTGTCAACTTGCTTAATGTGGGGGCCACCTCAGAGATTTGTAAAGCACACTTATAGGAGTGTCTGAGTGGATCACGGAGATGTTACTTTGAGTACTATATATTGTCCTTGACATATTGCTTTCTTATGTTATTCTCCTGCTTCCAGGCTATCATGAACTAAGAATCTTTCCTTCATCATTTACTTCCAAAATGAGGTTTCTGCCTTAGAGCCAGATGACCACAGCTTGAACCCTCTGAAGCCATGAGTCAATTAAACCTCTCCACCTTTAAGATGTGGTTATCAACTGTTGTGTTCCAGGAATGGGAAAGGTGAATAACACTGAAAATCGGGACTGGAAAAGTGAAGTTGTTTCTATGACTATATCCAACCAAGTGAATCAGAAGCCTTTGGAACTGGCTTGCAGGAAAAGTTTAAAAGGTTTTGGTGATGCTGGCTAGGAAGTCATAGAATGTTGTAGGTAGATCTTGATGGGTGATTCTGATCAGAGATCAGAAGATCAGAATGGTGATAGGAATGTGGACAGTCAAGATCAGGTTCATGAGGTATTAGGAGTAAGAATTCTTTTTGGAGTTGGACTAGAGACCATGGATGCTACATTTGGGCAAACATTTCTTTACATTCTGCCCATGTCCTGAGACTTTGTGGGAGGCTGAGATGAAAAACGATGGACTATTTGATTTGGCTCAGGAAATTTCAAGACAGCTCAACATTCAGGATGTGGCATAGGTACTGTGACTGCTTTTATCCAGATTTACAATGAGAGTCAGAAGCAAAAAGCCCAGGAGAAAATTTTTGAAAAACTTAAAATTAAGGCCCAAAAGGAGCCATGTTTAAAACTGGAGTCAACGAAAGTGTGATTGCTGAAGAGATGAGCACAGTTAAAAAAGAAACCAAATACTTTGTACAAGGACAAGAGGAAAGATGGCTTTAGTGTATCTCAGAAGTTAGCAAGATCCCAGCACACTCAAGGATTCAAAAGTGTCAAATTTTCATTTGAAAAGAGAAGCCCTGGGAGTCCGGCTCAAAAAGAACTGTCTAGGAAATTGGTGCCCCAGGATTCATTTCACTGTGTTCAACTATCTAGGCACTCAGAGACCACTGTATTCATGGTCTAAGGTGGTCCGGTTAGTGCTCCTACTGGCATCAGACCTTGGAATTGTTCATGTGATGATGATTTTATTGGCATGAAGAGTGCAAGAGTTGTGGGCTCAGAGAGATTTCCACCAAAATTTTCAAAGAAGTCCTGTAGGGCTAGTCAAGAGTTTCTGAGAGGGCATTGCAAGAAGACAGAGGAGCAGTTGAGATGCTAGGAATTCATAAATTCCAATAACAAGGAACATATGCTGAGGAAAGCTGAAGGGCGTGAGGTGAGCTGGCCCAACAAAGAGGCTGTGCAGGCTGCAACTTGCAAGGACATAGAGACGGAGCAGCCCTAGCCCTCTGGAACTCATACCTTAAAACTGGCCCTGTATGTCAGATATAAAGCTACAGGACTTAATGTTTGCCCTTCTGGGTTTTGCTTTTGCTTTGTTCTGCTTTCATTCTTTCCTATTCTTCTATTACACCCTTTGTGAGTGGTAATGTTTACTTTCTGCCTTGATACCTTGGAATTATGTAATTTATTTTGATTTTTGCAGAGTTTCTCAGACGGAAGTTTGCCTTGAGTCTCAAGAGATACTTTCATTTAAAGTTTTGAAAAATGATGGCACCACTGAGACTTTGGGGAATGGACAATTGCATTTTGGTTGTATGCAAGATAGTTGTATTGTGCTAGGTGGAATAATTAAGTTGTTATTGCTTTTTCTTTAGAGATTGAGAATGGTTTAAGGTGATATGTTTGAGTGTCAAACTGACAAGGTGTAGGATGTTATAGATAAGATTGTTTCAACTTGATTGGTTTTGGAGCTGCCTAGGAGATGAGTAAAGCATACTCCTGGTGTGTCTGGGTGGATCATGGAGGCTTGACCTTGGTACTATATATGCT
>PVJO010030455.1:0-15434 GCA_004026905.1 Hystrix cristata | reverse complement strand
GGAAGAGCTACTGTGAGAAGTTCCCAAATAGATCAGTCCTCTGCCTGGTTAAGCAGCAAGAATTAAAGGCCTGCCTGTCCTGTCCAGTTCTCCAGACACCTGTGAGATACCACTCAGAACCCTGCACCCTCACTGGGCCTACAGAAATCTCCCCACATTAGTCTGTGGTGGATTTGTTTCTCTTCTGAGTGTACCAAGTCTATTGGAGCCTCTGAATGGTGTCAGGAGCCTATGACACGGACACTGGAATATATATCAGGTAACCAGTGTTGGTCCCCAGCTAGCAAGGATCCATGAAAGGAACATCAGAACCAAGGCTCCATACCTTCACCGGTCCAACTCCCAAGCTTGAACAGCTGCCACAAATAGAATATTACAGAAAGAGGTCCCCTTGAACTGAGTGACATCCATACAAACTCATAGACTATAAAGAGAGGCAAAGAGAGATTTAACTTATAATATTAAAGACTATGGCCTGGGGGAAAAACACTCTTCTGGAAATACAGAAGAATTTCTTCTTCTTTTTTTCTTCTTCTATTGGAACTTTTTTTATTTTTCACTATTTTTGTGGGGGGTGGAGGTTGGAGTTTTACCACCCTTTTCTTGTTTCTCCTTTTTAATATTACTTTATCATATTTGTTTGAATAGGCCTCCTTTATATTCTCCCTCTTTCCTCCTTTTCTCACTTTCTCTCCTTCAGCTTGTTCTCTCAGTATTTTTTCTTGTTTTCTTTTCAGCTAGTTTAATCTCCACTCTTCTGTATTTTTTTTCTTAATTTTATTTTGGTGGCACATTTTAGATATACACAATGATAATATTCATCATAATGAATTTGTACCTGTACATGGTATATTTTACTCCTTCTTTTCACATTCCCCTCCCATCTCTTCAACCCCACCTCCCTCCTTATTTACAAAAGCTTTGTTTCCACTTTTTCCCTTCTATTCTTTTTTTTCCCTTGTCCTTCATTTCCTTTCTCCCTCCCCCTCCCTTGTTCCCCTTCCCATTTGAACAATTTCTTCCCTTCCACTCCTTCTTATTTATCTTTTTCCTAGTTGGTCATCTCTGCTACCATTACCTAATACCACTAATTTCCTTTCACTCCTTAACAGGACCTTGTACATCAGTCTTACCACATTCTTTACATATTCCATTGTTTTATTGTTCATAATCTATTTCTTTTCTCTTTTTTCTTCCTGCTACCACACACATATCACTCATCCTTATAAATCTATATATAGATAACTATATTCTACAAGCACTGAACACTGCTTTACACTGAGAGGAAGTAAAATTGCTGTGTTGAGTGGACATTTACTATGCATAATTTTCTGATTTGTCTTAGATTTTGCTATATAAGTCTTGTATCTGTGGTTGAAGGTGATAACGTATCAGTTATTACAGTTCATGATTTTCCAGTTTGTATTTGATGCTATTGTTATTACTGATTGTAGTATTTTAGCCAAGGTGACATAATTTCTGTAATCAGTTGATCTTCCTTGTATGCCAATACTTGGATTGTCTGGGGCCCATAAACAATACCACAGTCCAGTACGAAAGAAGTAGGTGCTAGGCCAAATAGGCATCAGTCTCTGATCCCTAATAAACAGAAGAGGCAGGATCTTGAGAGAGACACAAAGGCCAAAAGCCTGCTATGCCTAGAAGACATCTCTGAAAAGTAGTCATTACCTATAGGGGTCTTGGTCCTAGGAATAAAACCACATACCACAAATAATTTACAAGCCTCAATGCAGAAAAAAAGGAAAGAAAGAAAATGAGAAAGCATGAAAACAAGATGTAATCCAAAACATCCAACTTGCCCAAAGAGGGTCCAGGGGGCCTTGTGGTAGAAGAGATCAAAAGCCACCCAGCTAAATTTTCTGAAATGGTAGCAATAAAGCAGATGAATAAGTCTCTAGACAAAATGAAAACAGGAATAAGTACATAGATAATTAAGGAAATGATTACCATAATGAAGGAGATGGTTAGTAAACCTAAAGTAGATACAGATAAAATAGAGGAGCTTAGGAAAGACACAGAAACCATAAATTCCCAACATAGGAAAGAACCAGATTCCATAAACAGATTCAAACACATATCTAAGAGATTAAAAATTCTATCCAAAGAATATACAGCGGAATCAACCAATGTGAAGATAGAATATCATATCTAGAAGACCAGGCTGTGGTTAGTGACCATCAAATGAATGACTTCTTAAAAATAGCAAGAGAGCATGAAAAATCAATCCAACAACTGCTAAATGATGCAAAGAAGAATAATATAAGATTAATTGGAATCAATGAAAAAGCAGAAGATAGCACAAATGACATAAAATACCTGTTCACAGAAGTAAGTAGCAGAAAACTTTCCAAGCTTGGAAAAAGAATTTGGCATACAGGTAAGTGAGGTATATAGAACTCCAAATGGACATGATCAGAAAACTATACAAAACCATATAATAGTAGTGATTCCAGAAATTCAACACAAAAAGAGAATATTAATAGATTTTAGAAAAAAAGCAGCAAATCATCTATAAAGGAAAACATATCAGAATTACAGAACACGTCTCAACACAAAACCTTAAGTCTAAGAGAGCTTGGAGTGAAGTATTTCAAGCCCTAAAAGAAAACAATGTCTAATCAAGATTGTTTTACCCTGCAAAATTATCTTTCAAAATTGATGGAGAAATAATATATTTCCATGATAAAGACATCTGTATAAATTCATTACCACCAAACCAGTACTCTAAAAATTCCTGAATGATATTCTAGAAAGAGACAAAGACACAAATTCTAAGAATCCGAATAGAAAGAATCTACAAGACAAGGCAAGCAATTAAATAGAAGGGAAGGAAAGAGAACCGAAAAATGGGAAATCATATGGTGAAGATAAGTCAATACCTATTAGTTATAACCATCAAAGTGAATGATCTCAACTCACCAATTGAAAGAAATACATTGCCAGAATGGATGAAGAAACAAGATCCAGCAGTACGCTGCGTATAAGAAACATATTTAACCCCAAAAGAAATTCATAGACTGAAAGATCAATGATAGAAAACAATACTCCATGTAACAGGAACTCAGAAGAAAGTAGGAGTAGCCATTCTATTTGCAGACAAAATGGATTTCAAGTTATGACTGATCAGAAGAGACAAAGAAGTTCACTACATACTTGTTAAGTGAATAATCCAAGAGGAAGAGATAACGATCATAAATATATATGCACCAAATTCCAGCACATCCAACTATAAAATAAACACTTATGGATATGAAAAGTCAGAAAAGCACTAATACATTGTAATGGGAGACCTCAACACCCCACTGTCATAAATAGACAGATCAATTTAACAACAAAAAAGAGAAAAACCCCAAGAAATATCAGAACTGAACCACAACTTTGAACAAATGGATTTAGTAGATATCTACAGAGTGTTCCACTCAACAACAACAGAATATACATTCTTTTCAGCAACATATGAGATTTCCTCCAAAATAGACAATATACTAACTCAGAACATGCTTCAGTAAATGCAAAATATTTGAAATTATCCCATGCATATTAACAGATCGGAGTGCAATGAAATTGAAAATAAATGACAAAAGAAACCACAAAAATAACATGAAACATGGAAATAAAATATCATTTTGAACAATGTATAGGTTACAGATAAAATTAAAGATATTAGACAGTTCTTACAATTAACCATCATGCCAATACGACATACTAGAACTTATGGGGGGGGCGGATAAAAGCAGTCCTACAAGGGAGGTTTATAGTAGTGAACTCCCATGTCAAAAAAAACAGAATGAGCTCAAATAACCTAATTTTGAACTTCAAGGATCTAGAAAAAGAAGAACAAGTTAAACACAAAGCTCAATAAGGAAGGAAATTATAAAGAACTGAGCAGAAATTAATGTATTTGAGACTCAGAAAATAATACAAAGAATCAATGAATTAAAGAGTTCTTTCTTTGAAAGAGCAAATAGATAGACAAACCCATAACTAAGCTCTTCAAAACAAAGACCAAATCCATGAAGTTAGGAATGAAAAGGGCAAAAACACAACAGATTCTACAAAAATATAGAAAATCATCTGTACCTACTTTGAAAACTTATACTCAAATAAGATGGAAAATTCAAAAGAAATAAAATCAGACACACAAGTTTAAATACCACTTTGTTTCTTCTTTGTGAGAAATCCAAAGGGTAAATAAGGAGCAAAATGGAGGCTAGGTATTGGAAAGTACAAAGAGCATATTCAAATGGAAAGGGGAACAAGGGAGGTTGGAGGAGGAAGATAAAGAATGAAAAAGAGATTAAAAAGAGAATGGAAGAAAAAATAGAAACAAAGCTTTTGTAAATGGTGAGGGGTAGAAGGGTTGAGAGGAGGGGAGGAGAATGATATAAAAAAAGAAGCATTAAGATGTATTATATCCATATACAAATTTCCTACCATGAATGTGATCATTATGGAAGGCAAACATGTAACAATAAAAAAAAGAAATACAAAAATTCATAAGTAACTATCATGAATGATTATATGCAAGCTATTTGGATAACCTAGAAGAAGTAAGTAAATTCCTAGACTTATACAAGCTACCAAAATGAAATTATGAAAACAAAATGGAAAATCTGAACAGACAAATAATGAGTCAGCAGATTGAATCAATAACAAAATGTCTCCCTCAATGAAAAGCTTAAAGCCTATGGCTTAACTACTGAATTCTACCAAACAGTTAAAGAACAACTAATAGTAATCTTCAAATACCTCTAAAAATTTAAGGGAAGAGAATACTTCCTAACTTATTTTACAAGGCCAGCCTTACCCTAATACCAAAGATAGACATGAGCACTATAAGAAATGCAAACTACCGATCAATATTCCTGATGAACATAGATGCAAAAATCCTCAACAAAATACTAGTGAACCAAATTCATTAGTACATTAAAAAGTCATCTACCATAATCATGTATCATTTATCCCTGGGATGCAAGGATGATTCAACCTATACAAAGCAAAAATGTGATATATCACATTATCAGAATGAAGGGGAAAAAAAGTATAACCATCTGTGACAGATAAGCTCAACTGTCAACTTTATTGGGGTCGAAACTGCCTAGAAGATTAGTAAAGCACACAACTGGATGTATATAGGTGCATCATTGAGGATATGTCTTTTGCGGTTATATCTCTTGCTGGCATTCTTCCTCTGCTCTGCTTCCCATCTGCCATCAAATGAGCAGCTCTACACTTCCAGATACTTTTGCCATGATGTTCCTGCCTTAAAGTCAATCAACCATGAACTGAATCCCCAAACCAATAGCCAAATTACAACTCTCCTTTAAATTATGGGTGTCAGGTATTATGCTACAGCTGTGGGAAAGGTAACTAGTATATCAGCTCAATAGATGCAGACAAGACATTCACCAGAATCATACATCTTTTCATGATAAAGCCTCTTAACAAGTTAGAGATAGGAGAAATGTTTCCCAACACAATGAAAGTCATATATGTCGAGTCCGTAGTGAACATCATACTCAACAATGAAAAGTTAAAATGTTTTCTTCTAAAATTAGGAATGAGACAAGGACTGCTCTTCTTGGCATTTCTATTCAAAACAGTACTGGAAGTGTTAGCCAGAGCGATTATGCTAAAGAAAGAAGATAGTAAAATTGGAAAAGAAAAGGTTAAATTTTCTCTTTTTCCAGATGACATAATTTTATGTATTAAAAAAAATCCCTAGAAAATTTAGTGAAAAAATTTTAGAACAAATGAGTGCAGGTAAAGTTCCAGAATACAAAGACCACATGCAAAAATCAGTTGTTTCTATACACTATCAACAAATTATCTAAAAAAGAAATTTAAGAAACCACTCATAACATCTACAAAACTCATGTAGAAAAAAATATGATCAAGAATGTTAACGATTTGTACACTAAAACTCATAAAACACTGATGAAAAAAATTGGAGATACAAATAAATGGGAAGATTATGATCATGCATTAGAAGAAATAATATTGTTAAAATTTCAATAGTAACCAAAACAATCTATATATTTTTATTATTCCTATCAAAATTCCAGTGTCATTTACCACAAGAATAGAGAAAAAAGTCCTACAGTTCATATGGAACTATGAATGGCCTAAAATAGTCAAAGTTGTCTGAAGCAAAAGAACAAAGCTGTTGGCAAACATATTGCCTGATTTAAAAATCCACTGCAAAGCTACAGTGATTGAAAACAGAATGGTACTGCCATATAAACAGACACATAGACAAATGAAACAGAATTGAGGGTCCAGAAATAAATGTACACATTTACAATCAATTAATTTATCATAAGGATTCCAAGAAAACACAATGGAGAGAAAACATTCTCTTTAGTATATGGTGAGAGGAAACTGGATGTCCACAAACAGAAGAATTAACTTCCATCTCCTATCATATCAAAAATCAACTCAAAAAGGATGACTTAAATATTAAAATGTTATTTCTACTTACATTCTCAATCTGTTCTTTCCTGTTGCCAACTTTTTAATAAGATTTACCATATTTATTGTAATGCCTTGTCTTTTTAATTCTAGAATCTATATTATATTTCAGCCTGATTTTCATCTTTATTTTGTCTCTCCAGAGTAGGCTTTTGTTGTTTCCTTGTGAGTCTTTTTTTGCTTTTCAGAATACCTTGTAATTTTTATTGTTGTTGAAAGGCAGACATGATATTTCACATAATAGAAACAGAAAAATTTGTTCAATGTGAGGTTTTATGTTCACATGTCTAGAAATTGGACTATGTTTAATGTCTGCTATAGATACTGATGCCGGAGGCTTCTAACGTCTCTGTGGTTTTTGATAACCTCATACAGTGAGTTTTTCATTGAAGGTATAATACTTTTTACATCTATAATTTCTATTTGTTTCTTTTATATAATTTCTGATTCTTCTGAGCTCACCCATCTATTACCAATTAAAACAATTTCCTTTTAATTTCTTGAACATATTCATAATAGTTTCTCTAAAGTTTTTGTCTGATAATTCTCACTCCAGATTCTGTTTCTATTCATATATTTTTTATTGATTACAATTTCATCTTTCCTTGCTTCTCATACCTAAGAAGTCTTGCTGTTCTCAACATTGTGAATGATACTTTTTAAAATATGCAGTTTATGCCATCTTCCATTCAAGCTGCTGAATTTTATTTTGGCAGGAAATAAAATTACCCTCAGATTTCTTTCCTGAAATTCTTGGTTTTATTCTTTATTAGAGCAGGAATATTTTCGTTTTATCCGTAGTCCTATGGCACTGTGATGATTTTGATGTATGGTTCTTGCTACTATGGTGTGGCTATTTAAGAATCTTGGAATTCCCTGTATTCTAATGTTCCACAAGCTACTTTTAACCTCTTCAGCAGTCTTTTATTTTGATGCTTGCAATTCAATTCAGGCAGACTACTGCTCCTATTGAGGTTCACTTCCCTGAGACATATTAAGGAAAGCATCCCAAAAGAGAGTACAGAATAAACTTGAATTGATTGAACTAGACTGTCCACTTTCAAGGAATGTAGCCCTTTTCTGCTTGATAGATAACACCTAAAAAGACTTGGCTCATATATTTTGCTGCATTTTATAGCTGTTTCCAGGAGAATGGCAAGTTTGATAACAGTTATTCTATAATAAAAGTGTGATTTGCTTTGTTTCAATAGGAAGCCTTTCTTAATTATTATGATAGTTGACATACTTGGCTGTATAAGAGGCAGCATCACATATTTGGATATAGATGTAGTCTTTGGGTGTTACTGACTAGCATTTAATATTGACACAACACTAATTTGACCTTGGCAAATAACTTGCCCATTATGGCTTAGATATATCACTTAAAGGAGATTAAAAGGGTTGAGGAGAGTCAGGTGTGGCGGCACAAGCCTGTAATCCCAGCTACTCAGAAGGATGAGGCAAGAGTATCGCAAGTTCCAGGCAGGCCTGGACAACTTACCAAGAGCCCGTTCCAAAATAAAAATAAATAAATAAATAAGTAAATAAAGATCTGAGGACTTACCTCAGCGTGAAGGTCCTGGGTTCAATATCCAGTACAGAAAAAAATAAAAATAAAAAAATAATAATAGGCCAGGAATGTAACTCAGTGGTATGGCACTTGCCTAGAATGTGTGAGGCCCTGAGTTTGATCTACATTGATTTAAAAATGATTTAAAATGTTGGTATCAATTATATATGAATGCTATAAATATAAAATATGTTAAAATATACAAGCACTTAGAACAGTGATTAGTATAGAGTGAACACTTAATATTCATTAGTTTTTTTGTTTTTGTTTTTACTATCTATGTATGTTTTAAGGTGGAAGCAGATGCCTAAATTATCTGCTCTGGTAGGAAAACAGCAAAGCTTTTCTGTCTCTAATTATTAGGATCACCCACATAGTTCACAGTCTGTGGCCAATCTTGGGGCACTCAATATCTTGTGATGTTTTTGCCTGTATGGAATAGTTTCTATGTTCTGTTAGTTTTCATTATTAGTCCATTCCCATCAGAGATTATCTCTATTTAGTATATGGACTATACATACTTTAAAGATTATACAGAAATGCATAGACTTCTGTTTCATTTCAATGGAATTTTGGGATTGTATATATATATATATATATATATATATATATATATCCATCTTAAACCAGAAATTTCTCTATTATTTTTACAGTTTCATATTTATGTATATAAATACATCGTAAACACAGAGAATTTTTGAGGTGAAATATACTGGACTTCTTCCTCAAAGAGAAAAAATATCAGTGGGTATTATGTTTTATTTTGTTTTGAGATGAGATCATACTATGTCACCTGGGCAGTCCTCTAATGCCTGGACTCAATTGATCCTCCTATCTGAGTCTCCTCAGTAGCTGAGACTATAGGAATACACCATTGCAACTGACCCAATGGATATTTTGATTTTCAATGAGTCTACAGTCTTCTTTATTTTTGTGCCATTAGATAACTCCTTTTGAAATAATAAATTTATATCCTGTTACGGTTTAGAGGTAGAGCATCCCCCCAAAGTTTCATGTATTCAGAGGTGTGGCTTTTGGAAGGTGATCGGATCATGGAGGTGCTACATTCATCAGTAGATTAGTCAACTGATGAGTTCATAGCTGAATGTGTTGTTAGGAGGTGAAGCCTGGTTCAAAGAGGTGGCGGGGGTGGGGGGTGACCGTGAATGGTGTATTCTTATCCACAGCTCCTCCCTTTCCTCTCTGCTCCCTGGATGCCATGGATCATCTATTCCTCTTCTATTCCGCTCTGTGATGGCATTTTTGCCTTGGGGCCAATCAACCATGCACTAAAACCATGAGCCCAAATCAACTTGTCCTTTACGTTGTGGATGTCAGGTATTCTGTCACAGTGAAAGAAAGGTGACTAAAATACCATCTATTTATATGGTGAATATATTTTGCTCTTATGGGGCTTTACAGTCCACTCTCCTTAAAAAATAATGGTTCAATTAAAAAGTTGAAACTAGGATCCTAAGGATTCATTCCGACTTGGTAACAACTATGAACTCAGGAGAAAAGAGGTCCAAGAAACATTTCCATCAGAATGGCAAAACACACAATTCCACTTCAGGAGTTTTCTAGTGTCATTAGCAGTATTGTGTTTCAAAATTTGCAAAGAAGTCTTAAGGAAAAAAAAATACTACACTGAATGACATACTACAAGAGATGACAGATATTTGCAAATTAGAGGTGAAACTTACATATAAAGATAACTCTTAGCATTCTGCCTGATACCCTATTGCTTAGATTGTGCTATAGTTTCATGGTTCAGTTTTATTCTGTAAGGAAGGGCAGGTTTTGAAGTGACTGAAAGTGATATCCAAGTACGAACAAAAGCTTATCATCTAGGATTGACAAGAATTTCATTCTTTAATTTTACATAACACATGTCCTGTATATATGGATTAAGTTATATACATAAAATATAAGGAATGTGACTTCTGATCTGAGTGATGATAAAATTTGCAATATAAATCACAAAGCTTAAATATCTTAATATTTAAAGAATTCTTATAAATAAATAAGAAAAACACAAGCATAAATAGAAATGAGCAAAATATGTAAATGTACAGGAAGACAAATTCCAGTAAATACATAAAAATAAGTTTGGATTCAGCTAATCAAAAATACAAACTAAATGAATAGCAAGAAACTAACTGGCAAATCAAATTTGTAAACTTCAAAAAGAATGAGTTGGCAATATTTAAATTTATCATAGGTGCATAAGTGCTGTCATTCATATAAACTATTAGTTGGTTGGAGTAAATAGTTTATAAACTTTCTGGAAAGGAAAATAGCAATTTGCATCAAAGCTATTAATAGGCATTCAAGTTGGCCTAGTAATTTCACTTCTACACATTTATCTTAAGGAAATATTTAAGGATGCATGGAGTTTAGCTATGAATATAATTAATATGATAATACTTGCGAGAATAAGAAGCATTTTACATATGCAAAAGTAAGAGTGTGAATAAACAAATTAAGGGACATCCAATATTTATTTTTCTTTAGAGAATGTGGCAAATCTATGCAATGAGATTTTATGAAGAAATTAAAAATGTCTTTGTGAAAATGTTTTGATAATATGGAAAATATTTTATTGTGGATGTTTAAAAAAATGTGGGACCCAAACATAACCAGTATCAGCCAATTATTTTAACAAGCACAAACACACTGTGAAACAGTACAAGCACTGTTAATCACTTTGAAAAGGCAGTATAAGTGATTTATGTTGTCATATTTTTGTATTTGTTTTACTTTGGTAGTACAAGTGTATGGCACATATTTACATTCCCTGTGGGAAGTTAGTACATGTAAAACTGAAGTTATGTTCTGAATTTTCTATAGTAAACATATACTACCTTTGTATTTAAGAAAACAAAATTTAGATATATTAATATGATAATAAAAGCATATACAAAATAAAATAAATATTAAATTAGATATAGACATTATTTCCAGAAATTTAAACCTATATATAACAAAATATATTCTCTCTCCAAATTACATTTTTAATTTAAGAAAAAATAAGAACACCTTCGGGTTTAATTTTGGCACTTAGGAAATTGACTCTAAACTGCACGTAGATTAGAAGACGAATGAGTCAAATCAATTTTAAAAGTTAAAATAGAATATTATTTCTTCCATTTTATTTGGCACATTGGCACATGGTACCAATATATAAAGTTTACACTTAGGGAGTAGGTGCATGTACATAACGTATTTTGATTCTTTTTTATTCCTCTTCCTCTCCCCATCCACTTCCCTCCTTCCTTCTCTGAATCACCATTCCCCATTTTCATTATTGTTATTATTATTTTTGGTTCCTGTTTATGATACATAATGTTTACATTCATTGTGGGTATAAGAGGTGCGGATTAATTCTTTTCATTGTGCTCTTTGTGTGTTTATGACACCTGTGGTTTTCTTTTCCTTTTTTGGTTCCATGTTTGACTTGACTGATGTATTCATGTGAATCCTTGGCTTTGTTAGCTTTATCATATCTGTCTAGGATATTGTTGAGTATTTTGTGGAGTCCTGGTTTGGCATTCATAAACCTCTTGAGGTTTTCTTTTTAATGCAATGTCTTTATTTCTCTATTTTTGAAAGAAAGTTTGCCGATGATTTAATTTGGGTTTGAAGTTGCTTGCTTTTAGGCATTAAATACTTCACTCCAAGATCTTCTGGCCTTTAAAATTTCTGTTGAGAAGTCTGCTAAAATTCTAATGGGTTTAACTTTATATATAATTTTTTTTTATTTTCTCTGATAGCTTTAAAATTTCTATTTTTTTTTTGTTGGATACCTGGCATTTTAATTATAATGTGTGTTGAGAAGCTTCTTTTTTTCAACATGGTTGATGTATTGTAAGCCTCACTTAATTGAATGTTGAATTTGTTCCTCAGACTTGGGAGGTATTTTTATTGTGATTTCCTTAAACAAATGTGTTATTCCTTGTGTGCTACCTTCTAGTTTCTAACTCCAACTAGCCTTAGTGGTCTTCTTAGTGCCAATTAATAACTTTTGGATATATTTCCTTATTGTTTTTAAAGCTTTTCTCAGTAATTCAACATAGTTTATGATTTTTTTGACATTGAAATCAGAATCCCTCCCTTCACAATGGCCATTTCTTCAATTCATGATTTTTTTGATGGCTGCTTTTTATTCAGGTAAGTTTCTAGTTTCCTCTTGCATCCCTTTTCTTTTTTTTTTTTTTTTAATTACCAAGAACATGTATTGGTATATTGTATGCATAGTGATCACATTCATCATAGTTATTGTGTACCGGCACATGATATATCCTGGTTCCCCTACACTTTTTCCCCAACCCTCCCTTCCACTCCCCCTCCCTTCCCTATATAGAGTAGCTTTATTTACATTTTTCCCCTTTTTCCCTTTCTTTTCTTTTTCCTTTCCTTCTTTTCCCCCTCCTCCCTTTCTAATTCTCCTCTCTATTGAATATTATCTTTCTTTTACTTAGTATCTATTATACTTTTTTGTCCTTATTTACACTTATTAAAACAACACTAAGATTTCATCTCACTCCAGAAAGAGTAGCTATCATCAAGATATCAACCAATAATGAATGCTGGTGGGGTTGTGGGGAAAAAGGAACCCTCCTCCACTGTTGGTGGGAATGTAGGCTGGTCCAATCATTGTGGAAATCAGTGTGGAGATTCCTCAAAAAACTACAACTAGAGGTTCCATTTGACCCAGCTATTCCTCTGCTTGATATCTTCCCAGAAGAATTAAAAACACCATACCACAGTGATATATGTACAACCATGTTTAGAGCAACACAGTTTGTAATAGCTAAGTCTTGGAAATAACCCAAATGCCCAATAATGAATGGCTAAAGAAGATGTGGTTTTTCTATGCAGTGGAGTATTACTCTGCCATAAAAAGGATAAACTGGTGCTATTTATAGGTAAATAGATGCACCTTGAGAACATACTCTGAAGTGAAATAAATCAGACACACATGAGTACATATCAATTCATGAATTTTATACAATTTTTTATCTGGTATTCCTGTCTGGTGGCTTTTCATGCATTCTGTACTTTGGTAAATTCGTCACTCATGTTTCAAACCATTTTGGTCAACTCTTATTTTTTATTTGTTTCCCCCAAATCCACATTGGTAATTTGATATGATAATTCCATAAACTTTTGGGCCATGTCCTCTTTTAACTTGTCAAGTTTCTTTAACTCTTTAAAAATGTTGTAAAGCTCTGCAACCTGGTGTTTGTTTTCCCTTCCATTCCAGTCACTGCATCTGCCTTAGGAGAGCTGGTAGACAGTGGAGGTTATTTTCTACCTTGATTTCCCATATATTTTTTTTTTCATTTTTCCTTTCTTGGTGCTGCATGTTGAGGTCAAGTAACTGAGGAGACGTAATTTATATGAAGTTCTTTTTAGGAAGTTACTGCCTTCAAGTGACATATTTTTGGCTTTATTTTTCCAAAGATCATAAATACTCCTTTAGCTATTTAATTTAAGTAATGGGCTCTCTGCCTGTGTTTTAAGGAAAGAAGTACTTCTGGTATAACAACATGAAAAGATCTGATCATACATCACTTCTATGTGATGGATCTTGCAATTACCCTTCACCCTTTATCAATACTCTGCAGCCTATATTTAATTTTTGTCAACAGTCATTCTGTGATGTGGAAGGAGAAATGGAAGAAAAAGACGGAAGGATGGTTGAAAGAGGGGTGTATGTCTATGAGGGGAGGGTATGTCAAAATGCAAATAGGTAAAGATTCTGTTGGAGGTCTTTTAGTTAGATTGAAAGCTTGGTGTGGAGGCTTTTAAGAAGATATTTGTGGGTGCAGAGATGAGATATAGGAGGAGAGAGATGTACTTTGGGATTGAGGAAAGTTACAAGGTTGTCAGAACTTGCAGATATATTTGTGCACTTGTAAAGTGGAAAAGAGTCAAGAGAAGACAGGGGGCCAGAAAGATAAGGAAGAGCAAAAGGACAAGAATAAATAGGAGAGAAAGTTAATATAAGAGAAGACTGGATTGACTAAAGGACAGCAGAATATGGCAAACTAAAAATGAGAGGAAAAATTTAATAACCACGAAAAATATGTAAAAAGCAAGAAAATGGTATTGCTAGGGAAGCTTAAATTGAAGAAATGAGATAAAGGAATGAGACAAGGTAGAGATAATAAACACCAACTAAACTGAAGCAAAAAAAAAAAAAAAAAGAAAGAAAGAAAAAAGAAAAAAGAAGACAAAAATACCCAATAGGAACTCAAATACTCTAAGAAGAGAATGTACATACGATTCATATGAGACGGATATGCCAAACAGCCTGAGTGTTCACACAATTCCCTTACTTTGCTTTCAGTCTGATTGCAGGCAGCCACACCAAATTCACTTTTCCCTTGCACTCAAAACCCTAAGAAACAACGTCTCAGGAATTCTGCCTTCCAGCCCACCGGCAGAATCTCACGCTGTTTCTGGGCTTGGCTTAAGAACTCTTCCTCCCAAAGGGATGATGGCAGAGTCTGTGGGCAATTTTACTCACAGCCAGGGGTCCACCGAGTCAGGGGCTGGCTCTCGCTCTGGCTAGGGTCCTTGGGAATCCGTGAAGGCATCTGCAAACGGGTGGCAGGTCTGCAGGAATCGTCTGATGTGTTTGCTCTCAGGTGAGGGGAGATGGAGTCCTCAGATTTCCCAGGTGGGAGTGTTCACCGGAGGAAGTTTAGGCCGTTTTCCTGTTTATCCTTTCTCTGCCCAGGATATGTGTGTATGTGGGGAGGTGAGGGGTTCCCCAGACCTTAGTGAGAGCTGCTGAGGATTTCCCCAGGCTTAGAGGAGAGGTTACGGGGAGAAGGAGCTGGAAAATGCAGAGTCTGATGCACGAGTCTAAACTCTGCAGTGTCCATTTGTTTTTTCATTCCCCTAGGTTATTTTGAACGCTGTCATAATGGGTTCTCCTCAGCGAGTTGGGGGTTTAAGAGGTGTAGACCATCCGTTGTGGCTTTGTTTCCCCTCTTCAATGACCCAGGTGTTGAGTCTCATCTATATGTATCATCTTTCCAGTTAATTTTGTGATTCAGGATGTAAGACCCTCTCCCACTATAGAGTGCCTGTGGCTTCCACGAATCCTGAGTATCTCTGATGTGACTCGTCCTCCAGTCGTCCCTGTTAGGATGCCCTAAACTACACAATGGAGTACTACACTGCCATAAAAAAGGATAAACTAGAGTCATTCATATATAAATGGATGTTTCTTGAGAACATACTCTTAAGTGAAATAAATCAGACACTCATGAGCACACATCGAATTGTTTCTCTGATATGAGAGACCATAATTGTAAATAAGGACAAAGAGGTGTAATAGATATTATATAAAAGGAGG
>PVJO010030454.1:0-15463 GCA_004026905.1 Hystrix cristata | reverse complement strand
ATCCAAATTAGTAATGTTTCCAGGCACATATTAGCTATCAGACTAGTAAACGCGGTAGTTTGCTAAAGGGCAAATTTTCAGAAAGAGAAAAGTTTACTTTAAATTAGGTGTTTGTATTAATATTTGTTCTTTAAAATTGTGACATAAAACACATTTAGCACAATGAAATAAGTCCGCAAATATGAGGTATACAGATAAATGAATTTTCACACATGTATATACTCACATAGCCACCTCCAATATTCACATATTAATCATGTACATTATCCCCCAAATTTTCCTCATGTGCCCTACCAGCCCATGAACACTTCAAGGATTACTGATTTTATGACCATCACTTTCAGTTATGCCTCTTCTCAAATTTTGCATAAATGGAAACATACAATATATACTATTTTGTATGAGGCTTTTGTCTAATATGACGACTGAAGTTTATTTATGTGGATACGCATATGAATACATTTTTCTTTTAGTACTTTGCAGTATTTCTTTATGAGACTAAACCATAATAAATATATTCATATTCTTTTGATTAAATACTTGGGCCCTACAAGGGAGTGACAGCCACGGTGTCTCTGCTTTGGTCCTGAAGAAAAGCAGTTATCCTGATACGGGGGCAAAAGATGCAGTGACACAGGAGAATAAATGAAAAGATTATGCAGTTGCACTAACCCGGTGTGGAAAGCATGGGTGAAGGGAAAGCAGTCCGTTCCTGGATCACAGTACTGCACTCCTGCCACAGGCCATGTTGGAAAATGGCTGGTCCAAGTTAGGGAATAACATGACCCTATGGTGCCAGCCTGGTGGATTCAATAGATCTAAAGTCAAAATATCCTCCCCACGGGGCATGGGAAAGTGAGATATTTCCACTTGGGGACTCAGAGAAGCTGAAAATAGAAAACAAAATAGGTTAAAATTTAATTGCCACGCACTACACACCTGCCTTCAGGACCAGACACCACAGCTCCATCGCCTGTTGGCAGTGAGACCCCTGAGAAAGAGTTTTCCCCAACGTGGACAGTGCTACTACTCTGCCATAAAGAAGGAGAAGCTGGAGGCAATTCTGGGTAAATAAATGCACCTTGAGACCACACTCTTAGGTGAAATAAATCAGACACACATGTTTAAATACCACATTGTTTCTGTGGTGTGAGAAACTGAGAGGGTAAATAAGGACCAAAATGTGTGATGGATATTGGGAAATGGGAAAAAAATGTTCAGTTGGGAAGGGAAACACAGGAAAGGAAGATTAAAAAAAGAGAATGGAAGGGGAAAAAAAGGAAACAAAGCTTTTGTAAATAAGGAGGGGAAGAGCAGAAGGGAAGGGAGGGGATTGGGGGAAAAGATTCAAGATATATTGTGCACAGGTACAAATTTCCTATGATGAATGTGATCATTATCTAAAATGTACCAATAATTTTTTTTAAAAAATTAAAACAACAAAACAACAACAAAAAAAGGCAGTTAATTGTCTATGCCACATACAATGGGAATGCTGTACACAGACCGTTCAGCGCCCTGCCCATGACTATGGCGGGCTCTCCTGGGGGTAGCGGGAATGCACACCCAGCAATGCCGGAAGGAAAATGAAAGCAGTTCTGCAACAAATACTCCAAACAAAATCTGAGAACAACCCTGTGACTCGGTGACCTGGGCCCAGCAGAGGCATGAGAGAGAACACCCCTTCTGCTGTTTCTGTGGACTGCACTGAAACATATCCGTGGTGCTCAGTACCTAAGCTAGTGGCTTTTTGGATGTACATAAGCAAGAAAAAGCTGTGGAGGCAAGATGTGGATATGCCCTTCATGTACACACTCCAAATCAGACAGGCAGTCAGATCCACAGAGGTCTGCAGGGGGCACTCCCAGAGGTGGAAAACAGGACAGTTAGGAGGGAGCGATAGTCCTCGAGACTTTGTCCACAGGGAGAAGCTACAGCAATCAAAACCAGGCAGTGATAGCAGTGTAGAGGCGGCAGTGTGGAAGCTCTGGGTCAGGGCTCTAACAACTGTATGGAGATTTTTAATTCTCTTTTCTATTGTTATTTTGGTGATTGTAGTTACTGTGATTTTGTAACTTTGTTGGATTTAGGTCATCCTGGACTTTTCTCCTTCTTCTTTCTATTCCATGTTTGCATTTTTCTTTCTGTTCTTTCTATTAGTTCTTTTTTATTGGTGTTGGTTGATTATAATACTTTAAATTTTAAGGGTTTTCCCTTTGACTTGCTCCTTTTAGTGTGTCTTCCCTTCTACATGCCAATTCTCTATCCACCTTATTCGTAGTTTTTCTCCACTCTCTATTACCTCGCCTCCTTGCCTCCCTCTCCCCCTTTCCATCTATCTGATGGCATAAATATAACAGTGGACTATGTAAACGTAGTCTCTTATTCTTAGGGAATAAGAACTAACCAATACTATAAATTAAGCAGTATGATTTATAGGTATGTCCGGATAATCCTTAACAAAATTGGGCTTAGGTGAGCTAAATGAAATCATTCACAAACTTAGTAACATGTGCCAACAATCTTACAAATTCCCTCAATCTCTAAATACACTTTCACTCATCTTGATACATCCTCCTTCCTACACACTCTCAGGAACGCCCTCAACATGAAGCCTTTATCCCAGCTATAAAATAACTACAACAGAGTCTAACTTCCTGGATATTTTTTTACCTCTTGACATTTTTCTTACCTTCCTTCCTTCCTGTTGACATGCCTCTGCTTGTCGTCCTTACTATTCACATCTCCCCACACCCCACAGCCTAGTACAGTATAGTCTTTAAGGAGTAGTGACAAGTAAAATTATCAAAATAAGTTTTAGTGTTGATGTTTGATGTATGCTTGGTTCTGTTGATGCCGTTACAACCAGTAGAAACTGTCTCCCTACAATACAGTGACAGGGCCCACCCAACGAAATTGAATAAATTGGAAGGATACGCACAATCACTGGATAAATAAAGCCCGGAACATATCACTGGAAAACAGAGCCTAGATAAAGAGGTCCTCATATCAATGGCAAGCTCTTCACTCTGTTTAATTGACCCCACCCTCAACACACACACACACACACACACACACACACACACACACACAAGCATGAAAAGGCAATAAAATACCTTAAGAAACGTCCACCTCTCCCAAAGCTGGGCCTGTGGGCACTGATGAAGAGGAAGGCAAATACCAGAGAGCCAAGCTGTGCAAAATGACTGAAGAGGAACTAAAAAAAAACTCAGTAAGTTCAAAGAGGATATAACTCAAAAAGTAGTGGAACTGACATCCAGAATGACCAATGAGATATGGGAGACACAAATAAAAAATTGGAAGAGCTGACCAAAATAGTTCGAAATTTTGAATGTCAAATTTTACAAAGATGTAGACTCCATGAACAAATGACAAGCAGAAATCCTGAAGATAAATAATGTATAGGTCTATTGAGAGGGTATGAAAGAGGAAGAAAATAAGTCTCAAGAAGGAGTACGCCTAGAAGAAGTGCTCTGCTGAGTGAGTGCAGGTCAGTTAAAGAGGGAACAGTGTGAACTGCAGATTGCAGGGTGGAGTGATGAAAAGGCTCATAGTGTCCGATGGGTTTGATAAAGAGCAGAAGCAACCATTGTGAAAACAGGGTTTCAGAAATGGAAGACAAAATGGAACTCCGGACAATTTACTTAAAAACAGTAAGGAAACAACAACAACAAAAAAGGGTTGAACAGCTCCTAGATGACACTAAGACCAACTTAGGACTAATTGGAGTGAAAGAGAAAGGCAGAACACATGGGATAAAATATATGTTTAAATAAATCATAGCAGGAAACTTTTGAAGTATAAGGAAAGAGCACAATATACAGGTAAATGAAGTTTACAAAAATTATGTAACTACAATTTTAAAAAGAAGCTGCCCATGACGCTGCCCATAGGCAGAATTCCAGATGTGCAAAAAAAGACAGAATCTTAAAAGCTGTCAGAGAAAAACAAAAGAATCATGCATCTAGGCAAACTCATTAGGATTACAGCAGACTTGTCAACACAAACTGTAAATACTAGGAGAGCTAGGAATGAAGTGTTTTAATCCCTAAAGTAGACAATTTCCAACCTAGGCTAATATATCCTGTAAGACGATCTGTCAAAATTGATGGAGAAATAAGTACATTCCAAAACAAATAATATTTTAAGACATACATGAACAACAAAAGAGCACTCAAAAAAAAAAAAGGAAAGAAGAAAAGAAAGAAAACCTTCAAGAATATCCTAGACAGAGAAAATGAAGCCATGGAATATATACATTAAACAAACTTAGTATTTAAATAAAAAATGATAGGAAAAAGTCAATACCTTTCAATAGCACCTCTCATGTAAATGGCCTTAATGCACCAGTTAAAAGACACAGATTAGCAGACTGGATCAAATAACAGAATCCAAGAGTCTGGTGCATTCAAGAAATTCATCTACTAAAAAAAGAATCTATAGACTAAATATCAAAGGATGGAAAATAATAGTTGATGCACCAGGACCACAAAAGTAAGCAGGGGTAGCCATCTTATTCTCAGATAAATAAAACATAAAACAAAATATTATCAAAACAAGTGAGGAAAATCATTACATATTAATTAAGGGAACACTTCAGGAGGAAGATATAACAATTTTAAATATAAATGCAATGGATACCAGGGCAGCTGAACAAATGCTGTGAGACATAAAAGAGTCAAATCAAATAAAAATTAAACATCGACATGATCACAATAAGGAATCTCAATATCCCATTTTAACAGACAGATCAACTAAACAAAAATTTAACAAATATCAGAGCTGAACCATACCTTTGAACAAATGGACTTGATATCTACAAAGTTCTCTACTTGACTACAACAGAATGCACATTCTTCTTAGCAGTACATGGAACTTTGGCCAAAATAAACCACATGGTAGTCCACATTGCTTGTTTAAATGAATACAAAAAAGCAGAATCATCCCAAGTACCCTGTCAGTTAATATCTTTCTAAAACTAGAAATTAATTGCAAAAGAAACTACGGAAATTGCACTAACGACTGGACATTAAAATAACTCTCTCCTGAACATTCAATTGTGTCACAGAAGAACTCAAGGAAGAAATTAAATAGCTTCCAGAATCAAAACATAATGCCAGTACAACATTCCAGACTCCTATGGGAGGCAAGGAAAGCAGTTAGACAGGAGAAATTCATTGCTGTGAATACTTAGATTAGAAGAAGAGTGTGAGCTCAAATGAACGATGATCCTGATGGTGCACCTCAAGAGACTAGAAGAAAAATGGAGAAAAAGAACTGTCCAAACAAAAATCTAGTACAAGGAGGGAAGTCATGAAGATCAGAGCAGATATTAATGAAATTGGAACTTAAAAAAAAAAGTCCAATTTATTGAAGAACTGGTTCTTTGAAAGAATAAACTTAATAGACATACACTTATCCAAGCTTAGGGGGAAAAAAAAAAAAAAGGCCCGCATCCAGGCAATTAGCAAGGAAAAAGTTGAAATCACTAGAGATGCAGCTCAAATCCAGAAAATCATTCACAACTACTATTAAAAAATTGGACTCCAACGAATTGGAAAATCTTGAAAAAACAGATTCGCAAACACGTGCAGATTACCAGAACTGAACAAAGACATAAACATACTGAAAAGTTCAATAACAAAGCATAATATTACAATAGCAATAAAAATCCTAAAAACGAAGAAAAGTCCAGGACCAGAGGGATTCATTGCTGAATTCTAGAAGACTTCTGGGGAGGATATAATGCTGTAGTCGTTAGTATTTACTAGAGAAACAGCTATAATACAAGATGTATGAATATCTAAGTGCTTACAGGTTGGCTTATAAGAGCTGCCTACAGAGTCAGATATGGAAGAGTGTAGCAGGTCCGTCTGTGCACTGGAGCGCCAGAGGATCCAGCTGAAGGCTTGGAGCTCACTGCAGTGTCCTGTGCAAGTTCCTGTCTGGAGCCTGATAGGTCTACAATGGAAGCTGAAGAGTCTGTGTTGGAAGCCAGGAGATTATGTCCAAAGTGAAGGTGGCACTCCTCCAAAGAAATCAAAGCAGATTCATTCTTCTTCATTTCCCCTTTATACCATCCAGGCGATGAGCCACCCTAGGGTGGTGTGGAATTGCTAAGCCAGTTTAGTTAAGTGTCTCTTACAAGTTGACACAATCAATCAACCCTCCCAAATGCCCATACACTCCCGACTCTTTAATGAAATTGTCAGCTCATTCCTGAAAGATACCATTACCCTGAATTAAAACCAGAAAAGGACCCATCTAAAAAAGAGAACTACAGGCAAGTCCCTTTAATGACTATAAATGCAAATATCCTCAATAAGATACTGGCAAAGAGAATGCAACACATCTTCAAAAATATATACTGTGACCAGGTAGACTTTGTCCCAAGGACGCAAGGATGGTTCAACATAGTCAAATCCATAAATGTAATACATGACATAAATAGAAGCAAGAAAAAAATCCATACAATCATCTCAACATGTACACATATATATATATATTATAAAAAGTTGACAAAATCTAACATCCATTCATGAAAAAACCCCAACAAAAATAGGTATAGAAGAACCTTATCTCATTCAGATAAAAGCTATTCATGACAAACCTATGACTGAAAACTTTCCATCTAAAACCATGAAAAAAGACAAGGATATCCACAATCACCACTCCTTTTCAATCTATTTCTTGAAACATTAGCCAGAGCAATCAAGCAGTAGAAAGAAATAAAAAGGAGAAATACAGAAAAGGAAGAATTTAAGTTATGATTATTCATAGAAAATATAATCCTTTACATAGACCCCAAAGAATTCCACCAAAAGAGCCCTAGAATTAAAAACCAAATTCAGCAATGCATCAGGATACAAAATCAACACACAAAATTCAGTAGTGTTCCTATACATGAATAATGAGCCCACCATAAAAGAACGTAGGAAAAGAATACTATTCACACTAAAAACAAGAAACTTACATACTTAGGGTTTAATTTAAAGAAGTGAAAGGTGTGAACAAAGAAAGCTACAATATTCTGAAGAAGGAGGTAACAAAAATACATAAGAAAATAAAGACATCCCCTGCCACTGGATAGGCTGAACCAACACTGTCAAAATAGTCACACTTCCAAAACTGAGGGACAAATTTAATGTAATCTCAATGAAAATACCGAGTGTTCCTCGCAGAAATTGAGGAAACAATCCTAAAATTTATATAGAACCAATAGACACAGAAGAGCAAATCAATCCTGGGCAACAAAAGGAAAGCACAATACTCAACTACAAATTACACTACAAAGCTATAGTGATGAAAAACAGAACAGTACCAGTATAAAAATGGACACGTGGACCAATAGATTAGAATAAAGGATACAGAGATAATCCAAGACACATTTAGTTACCTGAACTTTTGAGAAAGGGATCAAAAACATATGCTGGAAGAAAGAGTCTCCAGCAAATGTCTCCGCTACACTCCAGCAAGAGTCTTTCGCAAATGGTGTTCAGAAAACTGACTATGCACAAGCAGAAGTCGGAAACTAGACCCATCTCTCTCACCATCAGAATGGATCAAAGATATAAATATTAAAATGGAAACACTTAACCTGCTGGAAGATTAAATGGATAAAACTCTTGAAGTCATAGGCACGGGCAAGAACTTCCTAATCATAATGCGTATAGCAGAAGCAATAACATCAAGAATCAACAAATGGAATTATATCGAATTGAATTAACTTTGGTAAATATTGCCAAATCATCTTTTAAGTGGCTGCATTAATGCACACCCTCACCAACTATATTTAGAAAAGTTTCAGTTGCTCCTCTTATTTACTAATACTTGATATCAGCATTGTTAATGGTAGCAAATTCGGTGAGGATGAAATGCTACCTCATTGTATTTTTAATTTGCATCTCCTGGATGAATAATTATGCTTTCCCTCAATATGCCAGTATTTGTACCAGTATTAATTTTTCTCACCAGAAGCAAATAATTCACCTGGGAAGGACCCATTTGAATCGAATAATGTGGTTTGTGATGAAATGTTGATAAAAGTTGTGAAGATATGTAGAAGGAGGTAATTGTCAAAATTTGCTCTGAAGAAGGACCTTTCTTTTGATCCAGAATACGAAACTAGGCAGCGAAACAAAGTCAAAGAGACTTGATAGGAATAGAAGGAACTGATATGTGGACCCAAGGTGAATTGGGAAGTTTGAGCAATTAGAATAAAATCTGATGAATTGTTAGTGAAAGAAGTTGTTTATGTGACTTTAATAGACCTTTTGCTTTCATGTGACTTATATTATGTCTCCATCTCTTTGTGAATTACTGTAAAATTTCCTTAGATGTATGAATTACTTTTAGACTGAAATATATAAAACTGACATATGAGAACAAGTTATTTAGGTCTTTAATGAATCAGCCTGATTAACAGCCAGCACAAATTCTAAGTAGCATCTATATTTGTCCCTTAATATATAACATTATTGGACTCTAAAAGAAACTTGTTGACTGGGATAATAAGAGAAAGGTATATGATAGTGGTTAAATTGTAGATTCTTGAGTGTCTTTAAACAGAGTTGTTGGAAAATTTTTAAAATCTTGAAATGGAAACATTATATTCAAAGACTTGAGCTATTATGGATTATTAAGAGCATACTTTTGTGAGAATTTGGATTGAGATCGGAGATTAAACTCAGTAAGAGATGAACATCAGTTGATAATTCTTATCAACTCATTATTTATAGTGATAACAACCTGGAATAGATACATATCACAGATAATTATAAAGATGTTATCTATAACTCTCTAGGAATTATTTTCTTCATAATCACGAATCTAGATAAAAATAGATTGGAGAGTTCCAATAAGTTGTTCCCTTGTCAATCAATAACCTCTGTATTTCTCAAATAGGTATGATAAATCAAAGTGCTTATTTTAACAATTGAAGCTGGGTGTGGTGGTGCACACTTGAAATCCCAGCACTTGGGAGGCTGAGACAAGAGGATCATTACAAGTTCAAGGTTGCCCTTGACTACCTATTGAGACCCTGTCTCAAAACACTAAAAACAAACAAAAACAACAAAATAGAACAAAAACAATGGGATGGAACTACAGAATCATGTTGATTTAAATAAGTCCAAATGTCACAAACCATCTTGCCAAGTCTTGGGGTGCCGGGGATCAAACTCAGGGCCTTGTGCTTGCTAGGCAAACACCCTGCCACTTGAGCTAAATCCCCAACCCACCGAATCTTATAACATCTGAAATGTGTCAGCTTTGGAGATTTATGAAGGCAACTTCATGATTTTTCTCTCCATAGACAGAAACTAACAAGGTCTCTAATCAAGTAAAAGAAAAACTATAGGCACTTACATGTATGTGACCCGTATTAGGTTAGAAGAGTCTTCACACCTGCATGCTTCTCCCTACAAATTGAATATTCGTTCCTACCGTTACCCTGGCTCAGACACATTTCAAGGCGTCTCTTCGTGTTGCTTGTCCTTCAGCTTGCTGATTCAGCATATCTGGGAGTATTGCTTTGGGAATGCATTATTTCTGCAAATACAGTTGCCATGACCCAGAATGTTGATTCAGCAAACTAGTGATGAGCACTGTGGGAAAATGTGTGGATTTATTGCTGCTTTTAAGATGAGGGCCAAATCTTTGGGATGAGGTAAGGTCGATAGTTTGCTTGCTATTAGTCTATTCGTGCAGTGTACTGGAGATGAAGGGTCTGATGATTTGGATAAGTGTGGCTACAAGATCTAAAAGAAACTACCTGGAAAATGGGATTCTGATTTCATGTATTTTATGACTTAGCTCTTTGTTGTTTTTAATTCAACTTTTAAATAAATCAGAAGTTAGACTTCTGGGAAGATGGCAGAGTGGAGAGAAGGAGGGTAAGAGCCTTTCCGAGATTTGTTGTCCAGACACAGGAATATAGCAATTTAGGGAAGAGAAGAAGGAAGGAAGCGTGTTCTCAGGACCCAGCAGGGAACTGAAGCAAGAGTTGAAGCCCACAGGGAAAGCAAAAGGAGAGACCGACCCAGAAGAGAAGAAGGAAGGAAGCGTGTTCTCAGGACCCAGCAGGGAAATGAAGCAAGAGTTGAAGCCCACAGGGAAAGCAAAAGGAGAGACCGGCCCAGAAGAAGAAGGCAACAGACAAATGGCAAATATCCCTTTCTCCCAGAGCTCTGGCTCGTGGCCCCAGCTCAGAGCCCCGCCTCACAGCCCCAGCTTGCAGCCCCTAGGTCGCAGCCCCAGGTCATGGTCTGGGCTCGCGGCCTCGGGTAACAGCCAGGCTTACAGCAGCAGCTTGCAGCTGGGGTCACAGCAGCAGCTCACAGCCTTGTGTGCCCCCAGCACATAGTCCGGCTCCCAGCCCCAACTCACAGCCCCAGCTCTCAGTGCAAGTGACACAGTTTGAGCCTGCAGATGCACAGTGATTACTGGAGACCACAGAGACCTCCACGGAAATACACATAAATGGAGCAGAGCAGTGGACACTGAAGACTGCAATGGCTGGTGAGTTACCTGAGTCATCTGATCTCAGACAGTCCCCAGGAGAGGGTGGCAACCAGTCTATCGCCATCTTTGAAAGGGACCAAGCTTAGAACTCAGAAAAGCTGCTAATGGCTTTTGGTGCTGGGGCAAGGTGGGACAAGGCAGGGAAAGGTGGAGCAGAGTTCAAACTCAAATTGGAAGGAGGGAAAGAAGCCAAATTGGAAGGAGTTCAAACTGGCAGGGAACTGAGTCCAAGTTAGTGGGAGATACACAGTGTGTCTCCAGTTGAACAAATTGGATTTCAACCCCACAACCAGTGATCAGGCTGAACTTAAATGGAACGGGTGAAGCCTTGCTATTGAACCCAGCTGGGAACACTCACTATCCTGCCAAAATCTACTGCTGAGATTAATCACCAAGGACGTGGGTCTGTCTACTCTGTCTACCAGTGACAGCAGAGACACACCTGGAAGTGGACATTTTATTTATTTATTTATTTTTCAATATTTTTTTCCCCTCTCTGTTCTTCTTTTTCTTTTTTTTCTCTTTCTTGTTTTTATAGGAAAGTGACTTTCTAGTTTTTTGATGTTTTTTTGTTGTTGTTGTTCTGTCCTTGTTTTACTTCTTCCTTCTCTCCTTTCTTTCTGTTTCCTTTACCAGTTCCCCAAAGCTTGTATAATTTCCCCCTGGCTTCCAACCTTGCTTCTCATCTCTTTCTCTTTTTCTATTTCTCTATCCTTTCCTCCTAATCTCTCCACTGAGAATGAATTTTCTCCACTGAGAGTAAAATTACCGTATTGAGGGCATATTTACTGCATACAAGTTTCTGGTTTATTTGGGATATTGTTATTTAACCACAAATCTAGTTAATAAGGTTTACAGTGGCAAATCAATAGTTACTACAGTTTGTTATTTTCTAGACTGTGTCTGGTGCTATTATTGTTGCTGATAGTACTACTTTAGCCAAGGTAACAGAATTTTTCTACTCAGTTCTTCCTTGTATACCAAGTCTAAGAATGGCAGAGGGTCACAAATAACACTACAGGCCACGGTCAAAGAACTAAGGGCTGGCTAAAAAGATAGCTACTTCTCAGCCCCAATAAACTGAAGAGGCAAGATTTTGCAACAGACTCATAATACAAAAGGCAGCTATACCTGTAAGACATCTCTGAGGAAGTAGTCACATCCAAAATGTTCTCAAAACTAACAAAAAAAGCTACCTGCCATAGGCAATTCATATTCATCAACCCAGGAACTAAACAAAAAAAGAAAAAATAGAAAATGAGAAGACACACAAATAAGATGCAACCTCATACCTCCAGCTCACCAAAAGCAAACCCAGGGGGTAATGAAGTGGAGCAATCTGAAAGCTTCCCACCCAGACTCTTGGAAGCAGTAACAGCACAAGTACCAAAGCAGATGAGTGAAGCTATAGAAAACATCAAAACAGAAATCATTTCCAGAATGAATGACATGATTAGTGACTCTAGAGCAGATGCAGATAAAAAATAATAGAAGAACTTAGAAAAATGATGGAAACCATAATTGCCCAACACAGGAAAGAAATGGAATTCAGGAAACAGATTCAAACAGATGTCCAAGAGATTAAAAATTCTATTGAAAGTATTGGCAAGTAGAATGAAACAATGTGAAGAGAGAATCTCAGATATTGAAGACAAGATTGTGATTAATGATCGAGAAAAGAAAGAGTTCTTCAAAATGGTAAGGGACCATGAAAAATCAATACAACAGCTGCTAGATGACACAAAGAAAAATAACGTAAGATTGATCAAAGTCAATGAAAAAGCAGAAGACAGCACAAATCACATAAGAAATCTGTTCACAGAAATAATGGCAGAAAATTTCCCAAGTATGGAAAAAGAACTGGACATACAGATAAGTAAGGAATACAGAACTCCAATTAGCCATGATCAACAAAAACCTACCCCAAGGCATATAATAGTCAAGTTTCCAGAAATTCAACACAAGAACAGAATATTGAAAGCTGTTAGAGAAAAGAAACAAATAACCTATAAAGGAAAGCCCATCAGAATCACAGCAGAATTCTTAGCACAAACCCTTAAGTTAAGGAGAGCTTGGAGTGAAGTATTTCCAGCCCTAACAGACAACAACTTTCAGCCCAGATTGTTGTACCTTGCAAAACTGTCTTTCAAAATTGATGGAGAAGATACTTCCATGACAGAGAACACCTGAAGAGATTCATGACCACCAAACCAGCACTCCAAAATATTCTAAATGACATTCTGGAAGGAGAAAATGAAGACTACAACTCCAAGAATCTCAACAGAATGAATCCTTCAGGCAAGGCAAGTGATTAAACAGGAGGGAAAAGTAGGAATCCAACAACAGGTAAATAATATGACAAGAATAAGTCAACATATGTCAGGTATACCATCAAAGTAAATGGTCTCAACTCACCAATAAAAAGAATCAGACTGGCAGAATGGGTCAAGAAGCAAGACCCGGCAATCTGCTGCATACAAGAAACACATTTAATTCAAAAAGAAATTCATAGACTGAAAGTCAAAGGATGGAAAACAATGCTTCATGTGACAGGAATCCAAAAAAAGCAGGGATAGCCATTCCATTTGCAGACAGAGTGGATTTCAAGCCAAGACTCATTAAGAAAGACAAAGAAGGTCACTACATCCCTGTACAGAGAACAATCCAAGAAGAAGAGATGACAATCCTAAATATATGTGCACCAAATACCAGGGAGCCTAATTACATATAACAAATATTGATGGACATGAAAATCCAAATAAGCACCAATACAATTGTAATGGGAGACTTCAATACCCCACTGTCACAAATAGACAGATCAACTAGACAAAAAGTCAACAGGGAAATATCAGAACTAAACCAAACATTTGAACAAATGGACATGGTAAATGTATACAGAGTGTTCCACACTACAACATCAGAATACACATTCTTCTCAGCTGCATATGGGACTTTCTCCAAAATAGACCACATGTTAGCTCATAGAACATGCATAAGTAAATGCAAGGGATTGAAATTATCCCATGCATACTATCAGATCATAGTGCATTGAAACTGGAAATAAACAGCAAAAGGAACCACAAAAATTCCATAAATACATGGAAATTAAATAGCATGTTCCTGAACAATCAGTGGGTCAGAGAAGAAATTAAAGAAGAAATTAGACAGTTTCTAAAATTGAACAAAAATGCCAATACAACCTACCAAAATGTGTGCGATACAATGAAAGCAGTTCTACAAGGGAAATTTATAGCATGGAACATCCATACCAGAAAAACAAAGTGGCTGGAGATTTAGCTTAGTGGTTAGAGTGCTTGCCTTCCAAGCACAAGGCCCTGAGTTGGATCCCTGGCACAAAAAAAAAAAAAAAAAAAGTGAGCTCAAATAAACAACCTAATGTTGAACCTCAAGCTTCTAGAAAAAGAAGAGCAACTCAAATCCAAAGCCCATACAAGGGAGAATATTATAAAGATCAGAGCTGAAATTAATGCAACTGAAACTAAGAAAATGATACGAAAAAATCAATGAATCAAAGAGTTGGTTCTTTGAAAAATTAAATAAAATTGACAAACCTTTAGCAAACCTTATGAAAAAAAAGGAAACAAAAGATTCAAATTCATACAATTAGGAATTAAAAGGGTGAAATCACAACAGATCCTGCAGAAATCCAAAAGATCATCAATACCTAGTTTGACAACCTGTATTCTAATATGATCAAAAATACAGAAGAAATAGACACATTCATAGATACATGTGAATTGCCAAAACTAGTTTAAGAAGATATAAAAACTCTAAATAACCCAATATCAATCACTGAAATTGAAAAGTAATTATAAACCTACCAACAAAGAAAAGCCCAGGTCCTGACGGATTCACTGCTGAATTCTATGAGAAACTTAGAGACGATTTAATGCCACTAATTCTCAAACTCTTTAATGAAATTGAAACAGAAGCAATACTCCCAAATTCATTCCTGGAAGCAAGCATCACCCTGATACCAAAGCCAGAGAAGGATCCAACAAAAAGATAACTACAGGCTAATCTCATTAATAAACATAGATGCAAAAATCCTCAATAAGATAGTGGCAAACAGAATGCAACACATTATCAAGATTATGCACTATGACCAAGTAGGATTCATTCCGAGGATGCAGGGATGGTTCAACATATGCAAATCAATAAATGTGGTACACCATATTAATAGAGCCAAGGACAAAAACCATATGATCATCTCAATAGATAAAGAAAAGGCATTTGACAAAGTCCAACACCCATTCATGATAAAAGCCCTGCAGAAAATTGGAATAGACTATCTTTATCTCAATCTGATAAAAGCCATCTATGACAAGCCAACAGCCAACATCATACTAAATGGTAAAACACTAAAAGCTTTCACTCTAAAATCCGGAACAAGACAAGGATGTCCATTCTCACTCTTATTCAATATTGTTCTGGAAACATTAGCCAGAGCAATTAGACAAGAGAAAGAAATAAAAGGAATAAGGATAGGAAAAGAGGAAGTTAAATTACTATTATTTGCAGATGACATGATACTCTATATAGAAGACCCCAAAAACTCCACCAAAAGACTTCTAGATTTAATAATCAAATTCAGCAGCATAGCTGGATACAAAGTCAACACTCAGAAATCAATAGCATTCCTGTACACAAACAACAGACTCACCAAGAGAGAATTTAGGGAAACAACACCTTTCACAATAGCATCCAAAAAAATGAAATACCTAGGAATCAATCTCATGAAGGAAGTAAAAGACCTATACAATGAAAAAGGAAATTGAAGAAGATCAGAAAATGGAAAGATATCCCTTGCTCCTGGGTAGGAGAAAACAATATAGTGAAAATGGCCATACTCCCAAAACTGCTACACAGATTTAATGCAATCCCAATTAAATTACCAATA
>PVJO010030453.1:0-15481 GCA_004026905.1 Hystrix cristata | reverse complement strand
GAGAGATGTAGATGAGAGACCCTGGAAGAAGACGTTCTCTGAATCAGAAAGCAAAGTTTTGTTAAGAAGTAGCCTTTTGGGTCTTTCACCTTCCTCTTTGTTCCTAGCTAGAACCTTGATGAGAGGATTTTAAAGGTAGAGCCACTTTGTAACCAAAAGGCATCAAGTCTGAAGGAAAAAAAACTCCATGTTGAGGGTAACAAAATGGAAAAATGTGAATGGGTTCCTGGTGGCTTTGCTGAACCAGTCAGAGCCTGGACTCCCTCCTGCCCACCACTACTCCTCTGCTTGTCTGTTAGGTAAATAGTAGTTGGTTTAGTGTACTTTGCAGACAAATGCATTCCTAATACCGTATTAATCTTTCTGCACATTTCAAAAACAAGTACTTACGTTTTCTTTTTAAAAAGCTGTGAACTTAGTGCTCTATAATTTAACATATGCCTAACAGAATGCAACAAACTATCAAGAAGATTATACACTATGACCAAGTAGGATTCATTCCAGGGATCCAGGGATGGTTCAACATACGCAACTCAATAAATGTGGTACACCATATTAACAGAGCCAAGGACAAAAACCATATGATCATCTCAATAGATGTAGAAAAGGCATTTGACAAAGTCCAACACCCATTCATGATAAAAGCCCTGCAGAAAATTGGAATAGACGGGCTGTATCTCAACCTGATAAAACCCATCTATAACAAACCAACAGCCAACATCATACTAAATGGTCAAAAACTAAAAGCTTTCACTCTAAAATCCGGAACAAGACAAGGATGTCCACTCTCATCACTCTTATTCAATATAGTTCTGGAAACATTAGCCAGAGCAATTAGACAAGAGAAAGAAATAAAAGGAATAAGGATAGGAAAAGAAGAAGTTAAATTATCATTATTTGCAGATGACATGATACTCTATATAGAAGACCCCAAAAACGCCACCAAAAGACTCCTAGATTTAGTAACCAAATTCAGCAGTGTAGCTGGATACAAAGTCAACACTCAGAAGTCAATAGTGTTCCTGTACACAAACAACAGACTCACTGAGAGAGAAATTAGGGAAACAACACCTTTCACAATAGCATCCAAAAAAATGAAGTACCTAGGAATCAATCTGATGAAGGAAGTAAAAGATCTATACAATGAAAACTACAGTACTTTGAAAAAGGAGATTGAAGAAGATATCAGAAAATGGAAAGATATCCCTTGCTCCTGAGTAGGAAGAACCAATATAGTGAAAATGGCCATACTCCCAAAACTGCTATACAGATTTAATGCAATCCCAATTAAATTACCCATAGCATACCTCACAGAATTGGAGAAGACAACCCTAAAATTCATTTGGAACAAAAAGAAACCTAGAATAGCAAAAGCAATTCTGGGCAACAAAAGCAAAGCAGGGGCCATCACAATCCCTGACCTAAAAAATACTACAAAGCTACTGTCATAAAAACAGCATGGTACTGGCACAGAAACAGACCCCAGGACCAATGGAACAGATTAGAAGATGAAGAAACAGGTCCAAACGCTCTCAGTCACCTTATCTTTGACAAAGGGGCCAAACAACCTCACTGGAAGAAAGACAGCTTCTTTAATAAATGGTGCTGGAAAAACTGGCTCTCCACATGCCAAAGGTTAAAACTAGACCTGTATCTTTCCCCATGCACTAAGCTAAAATCAAAGTGGATCAAAGATCTAAATATTAAAACAGAAACACTAAATCTATTGGAAGGTAGAATAGGTCGAACTCTTGAAGACATAGGTGTAGGCAAAGACTTTATGAACAAATCCCCAGTTGCCCAGGAAATATCACAAAGAATCAACAACTGGGACCTGATCTTGTTAAAAAAGCTTTTGCACAGCAAAAGAAACTACCAACAGAGCGAAGAGACAACCCACAGAGTGGGAAAAATTTTTTGCCAGCTATTCCTCCGACAAAGGACTAACATCTCGAATATATAAAGAACTCAAAAAAATCAGACCCCCCCAAATTTAAAGACCCAATCCAAAAGTGGGCAGAAGAAATTAATAGACACTTCTCAGATGAAGAAGTAGAAACAGCAGATAGACATATGAAAAAATGTTCAACATCACTGGTCATTCGAGAGATGCAAATCAAAACAACCCTGAGATTCCACCTCACTCCTCAAAGAATGGCTATTATCAACAAATCAGCCAATAACAAATGCTAGAGGGGCTGTGGAGAAAAAGGAACCCTTCTCCACTGTTGGTGGGAATGTAGACTGGTGTAACCATTATGGAAATCAGTGTAGAGATTCCTCAGGGAACTAGGACTAGAGATTCCATTTGACCCAGCTATTCCACTTCTTCATATCTTCCCAAAAGAATTAAAATCATTATACTGCAGGGATATATGCACACCCATGTTTATAGCAGCACTGTTTGTAATAGCTAAATCTTGGAAACAGCCCAAATGCCCATCAACAGCAGAATGGATTAAGAAAATGTGGTATTTTTATACGATGGAGTACTACTCTGCCATAAAGAATGATAAGCTTGAGCTATTCCTAGGTAAATGGATGCATCTTGAAACCATACTCTTAAGTGAAATAAATCGGACACACATGTTTAAATACCGCATAGTTTCTCTGGTGTGAGAAACTGAAGTGTAAATAAAGACTAAAATGTATTATATTGGGAAAGGGAAGAAAATGTCCAATTGGGAAAGGGAACAAGGGAGGGAGAAAGGAACAGAGGGACAAGAGAAATAAGAAATGGAAGGAAAAAATGGAAACAAATCTTTTGTAAATAAGGAGGGAGGAGGGGGTGAGGGGAGGGGAATAGGAAAAAAAGAAGCAACAAGATATATCATGTACAGGTACAAATTCCCTACAATGAATGTTATCACTATGTACATCTAAAATGTACCATTAAAATAAAATTTAAACAAAATTTAACATATGCCTATAAAATAATTTAACACGGGGCTGGGGATTTAGCTCAGTGATTAGAGTGCTTGCCTTGCAAGCACAAGGCCCTGAGTTTGATCCCCAGCACCACAAAAAAAAAAAAAAATTAACACATTAATTTAAATTTATAGTTTTAAAATGATAATCAGAGATTGTAAGTGGAGAGATTGATAAGTAAAAGTTTCTTCTGAATATCCAATATAAAATATGTAATTGAAAATCTAAAACCCCATTTGAAAAAATATTTCTCAAATGCTTCTTTTAAAAACTCTACCTGAGATACAATTATCTCCTGATTGAGAAATAAAACATACACAAGCCTTTGTTAACAACTGCAACTTAGAGGGCTGGGGATTTAGCTCAGTGGTCAGAGCGCTTCCCTTGCAAGGCCAAGGCCCTGAGTTCAATCCCCAGCACCCATAACAAAAAAAAAAAAAGAAACAAAACTACAACTTATAACTTTTATCAACTCCAAGACAAATTCAAACACAAGAAATCAAATGCTATCATGGTTATGCTTTATTTACTAGTTTTATTTTTAAATACATGCTTTCAAAAAGAAAATAATATATAGCTATGAAAACTGGCAATATTCTAAAATTAAGCGAGATATAATAACTGGGGCTTAAGAAAAACATATAATAACATGAAAAGTTCTTACAGGGCTAGAAGTTTTTCTTTAAAAATAAGAGGAAAATATTTTCAATCATGACTATGAAATAGTGGATTCTGAATCAAGAATAGAGAATACAACTATTTCCTGACTTTTCTTGTAAGAAAACATATATATGAGCTTTATCTTCTGTAAATGATTGGTAATTCCAAAGATGGGAACTTTTTATTGAATGCTTTTCATTCAAAATAAATAAAAATTGTATTGTAAACTAAAACTTGGAAATTTAACAATTCATAGTCTAGTAATTTCCTTGTAAAATGAAAAGGGAAAAGTATCTGTTGGTAAATTAAGTTTTTGTTGAAACTCAATTCCTCCTAAGTAACTGTGTTTTATCTCTTTAATCTTTGTGCAGCTACTACAAAAAGTAAGGATAGAAATATATCGTGACACATTTTAATTATGCCAAAAATTAAATTTTACAGCAAAGCAAAGTAAATAAAACTTTTTATGACTGCGATTTTCTTAATTTCCTATACTTATTTTCACATAAAAACAACAATAAAAAGTCTAGTTAGCCTTAATACATTGATATTGGAAAATTTATAAGTGTAATGTCAATGTGGTATTACAACAAATATCGCAAACAGTATCTCAAAATCTAAATGAGTTAAAAATAAATTACTTCTGATAAAACCAGACCTTGGAAAATTATATAGATGTATTTTTGTTTTTACTTGGTTGAGGTAGTTTTCAAAAAATGTATTTTAGTAGACCTTGTTAATATTAATTGTAAGGTATCACTAATTTGCTTATATTTCCTCACCACCTCTCTCGGCTTTTGGGACTCTGGCTTATGTAACACCAAGTGTGAACGAAACGTGTATACCCGCCATTCGTAGATGGCAAATGAACTCCTGCCTGCAGTGAGAAGCAGCTGCGTGGTTAGTCCTGGTCTAGGTGCTGAGGTGGTATGAGTACCTTCTGAGACAAAGCATCGGAGAGCCGAAGATGTGACCCTGCCTTTGTTTTCCTTGCTGAGGAAAACCAAGTGCTCCAAACCACACAGTTTCAAGATGGTGGACCTTCTGACAGCCCAGTCCCAGAGCAGCTATAAAATGACCCACGGCAGCGATGGACACCAAGTGGAAGGCCTTTATGGTGCCAAATTACATAGCATTACTCCAGCCAATTAACTGTGGTAGATAACATCTTTATTCCTCTCAAGAAAGTTCAACACAAAACTATCTAGAACAAGAACTAAGCAACATTTTAAATGCCCCTGTGTATGCAAAGCTAGGTTTACTTTTCAGGCTGCAGAGACAAAGAGCTACAGGGTAACTTCAGGCAAAAATCTCAGGATTTCACATGTGAGTCTATTCTGGACGAATTATAATGGAAGGTTCACAGTAGATACTGAGAATCCTGTGATTCTTGTATTTGTTCAAGTTCCTCTAAGGAGAAATAAAAAGAGAATGGAAGTAGTTTTTGCCTCCAAATTACTAGCACAATAATCAGATGATATCAATATGGAAAACTACCTGGAACTATAAAATGCTCGTTGTTATTTGGGCTTCCCCATCACATTTGTTGAAAGCTCTGCCCAGTCCTATCCTGCACTCAGATGATGGTCAAATTCAGGAAAACCCTCCTGGAGCCCGACATTTCCCCGATGGCTTGACCCTTCTCCTCACTTCCTCTGCATGCTCTTCCTCTTCTTTGCCTTCCCTGTACTGTGTCTCAGGGTTGGGCTGCATGTCCTCAAGCCTTTCACTCCAGTTTCTCCACAGAAGAGCCTGTGCCTATCTGGCCTCACTGACTCAAACGTCCTCCACAGGGCAGATCCCTGGTGGCCCTGTGGGTCCATCCGGTGCTGAGGGAGTATCTCCTCTCAGGCGTCCCAGGAACTTCAAGAAGGTCATCATCTTCCTCCAACAACATTTCTCTTCCTCTGCCTTCTCTCTCAAAATCGCCATCAGCTCAGACAGCCGACAGCTGAATAGTTATCCTTGGAAATCCCCACACATCCAGTGCTTTTCCCCCCTACTTCTTAGCTTTTCCCTTATACTCAGGGCTTCTGATACACAGCTACTTCCCTGGGGTACTGCACTAGCCATTTTCTGTCTAGTTCCACATTGCTTCAATGAGCTCTCTAAATGCTAGTTGCATCTGCATCTTCCAGTCCCTCCCCACTGCCCAGGATACAATCCCTTAGCATGGTACTCAGGCTATTGTGGGTGGGCCCTACATTTTTATGGAGCCTGTTTTCTCTCCCCCCCCACCCGGGCTAAGTGTGCCCCTTTACCTCTGGACCATTGTTCCACTGAGCTCAAGGCAGGGCTGTTACTTTCCTCCGCCTTCAGGGCTTCTGTAAATAGTTAAAGACATTTCCTCCTGGGCACACTTACATGAACCTGGGCACTGTTGTAATGGCTCTTCAAATGGTACCTTTCAAATGCGGCCTGCCCAACTCACTGAAATCTCTGATCTTTGTCTCCCCTACAGAAGTGCTGGGCAGAAGCAGTGTGTGACACCAGACCTCCATCCTGTGGGCCGGACCACGGTCCAGTCAGAGAAGATTTTCTCCCTTCAAGGGCACAACTCTCAGGATAAACACTAGGTGGCACACTGAAGGTGCCTCAGCTTTTCCTGCTATACTAAAAGTAAATAGGTGGTACAGAAACTGCCTAAACTCTGTACCTTTACATTTAATCCTCTCAGCTTCCTATGAGGATCTTCTATTATTAACTCCATTTTACAGATGTGGATGCTGAGGTCCAAGTTGACTAATTTTCCAAAGGGCACATTGCTGGTAATGTTGAAACAAGACCTTGTGTGTCACACTGTTCAATTAACTGTGAAATAACAGTGACCCCACACCTATTTTGGGGCCTAACCAATAAGCAATGGGAGTCAAAAATAGAAAAGCATATTTTTTCCTGTCACATTGGGTCAGGGTTGGGATAGAGACAGAATCTGAACAGGGGATTTCCAACCCAGGGAAAACCAGTCAGAGGAATACTGACTAATGAAGGGCCAAAAAAAGGAGCTATTTTGAATCTAAAAATAATTTTCTGCCAAAGAAAATACTACCAGGTTGTATGTAAAATAGAACTTGGTGTAGAGAAAAATGGGAAAACAAAGAGGTATACAGACAATATCAAATCTTCATTTCTCTGTCATTATTATTCTTCATAGAAATGCCTATTATATTGTTCTCTTTTATCTCCATTACTCACATAAGAAAACTGAAGTTCAGAGACATTAAGAGACCAAAGCCGAGTCACACAGCTGGACTCATAGCTGTGTGCATGTTAAAGTTCGTATCTAGGTGTCCCTGCAATGCTCGTGTGCTCATGGGGCTTTGGGGAGATGACTGGATCACGGGGATGTAATAGTGGATTAGCCCCCAGTGAGTTTATAGCTAAACGCGGTGTTGGGAGGTGAAGCCTGGTGGGACAAGGTGGGTCACTGGGGGCGTGGTCTGGAGGGGTCTGTCCCTCTCCCTTCTCCCTGGAGTACCATCTGCTTCCTGCTGCCCTGCCATGAGCTGTCTCTCCTCTGCCACATCCCTCAGCCATGCTGCCCTGCCTTGGAACCAGCAGACTGTGGACTGAAACCTCTACAAACTGGGAGCCAAAATAAACCTTTCCTCCTTTAATTCGTGGGTGTCAGGTATTCTGTCTCAGCAAGGAGAAAATAACTGAGGCAATGCAGATCTGCAAAACTGCTGAGTCTCTGCAAGGTAGGGGTTTAGGGTTGGGGCAAACTGGAAAACCCACTGGGCAAAATATGTCACAAATCATAAAACTCCAACGGCTAACCAGTTGAGCAAGATGATTTCTAAAAAGAGAAGACATGTAGCAGAACACAGAACCCAAATGTCTCCAGACTTACAGCTCTTAAGCACTGCTCACAGGACCAATCAAAAAGCACTATTTCCAATCATTCGTGTGTGTCTAGGTACAACCAATCAGAAGGCACAGTTTCTGATCCTTCATTTACAGCTGGCATGAGGCCAGGTGAGTTCGTTCATAGGAGAATAGTCCCATGCCATATTTACACGAGGTGGGACCATCCCAGGTACTGTGGATACTAAAGTTCCCTTTCCTTCTATCCTTGGAGCAGCTGTGAGCCTTCGCCAGTCCACTCCCACCCGGTAGGAGTGTACTTTCTTTCTCCTTCAATAAATCTGCATACACTCTGGCTCGCTGCCTTTTCTGTGTCTTGTCAAATTCTTTGTTCAAGACAGCAAGGTCCTAGAAAAAAGCCCCCAGGATCCCCTTCCAGGAACACACACACTCTAGGACCCAATGCTGCCGTTCCTGGAATGCAGCTGTCACACGCTGAGGTCCACCTTGCAGGACCTGGAAGTCGGAGAACACTCGGTGCTGAGTCTGGGATTTTGAGCCCTGCCTCCCCCCTCCTCCTCTCCTTCTTCCTTCGCCTCCTTTCCCTCCCCCCTCCTCCTTCTCCTCCTCCTCCTCTTCCTGCCCAATCACAGCTGCTTCCACTTAGCAGGCCCAAGATTCCTTGCTGCTAGTGTTCAGGCCTGAGCTCAGCTCTCAGGGGACCACGTTCGAGGAGCTTGGTGACTAGGCCCTCCACTCTGAATTCCTATTAAGCACTCTAGATTTAATAGCTGCTATTAATACAAATTATGCTTCATTAAGCATGAAGCTAAGGAGAACGGGCTTGGACGCTCCAGTTCAATACAGGGCTGAAGGACAAACCGAACAGCTATTTTTAATCCTGGCAATGTCAATGGAGAGAAAGCAGCCTGACACCACCTGTGCCTGTCACCACTGCTGCAAAGTGAGTCTCACATTCACGCATAAACATCCCTTGTTTTCAGCCATGGTGTGTGACGGAGGTAAACCTTTCCGTCCATAAGGCCTGGGAGCACTCAGAACATTTTCTCCCACACGGCTTTTTCCTACAAAGCCTGAGAAGGCAAAAAGAGGAACAAATTCTCAGTAGGTCCCTTCACAGAATTTCTGCTAGAGTCTACTCAGCAGGCGGAAGGAAGCCTGGGCTCTCAGGCTGGCCACCCGCCATCCCTGCCACTCCACAGCACCTTGCTGTCACCTGTACATTACATGATACCAGAGACAGCTCAAGAGTAGCACAAATCACAGCTGTGTCGCCCTTCTGCACCAGCACTTCTGTGAAAAGCCAGAATATATACTGTGGTCTTCCTGGGCCCCAAAATTATTTTAACGGTATAATCCTACATTGGAATCACAGTGATGATTCGCCTCTGCATTGGACACAAAAGCAGACATAGACTGCACATAAAGCAATATATATGACTATGTGCCAATCAGACTTTATTTACAAAGATGGTGTGGGCCATATTGTTCCACACACTGTCATCTTGCACTTGTGCCAGATTCAATCTTTTTGCCCTAGCATAGATGTCCTTGCGATGATTGCATCCTTAGTCATTTATGACCATCCTCACAACTGTATTTTCTTCCTCTACAAAGTTATAACCATGGCATTCGTTACCAAAAAAATCATGGTAACACACACCCGTAATCCCAGCACGCTGACAAGCTGACACAGAAGGATCACAAGTTCGAGCCCAGCCTGAGCAGCTTAGAAACTTAGCAAAACTCTATCTCAAAATTTAAAAAAAAAAAAATTAGAAAGGACTGGGGATGTAGCTTAGTGCAAAAGTCCTGAGTTCAATTCCCAGTACCACTAAATCAATCAATCAATCTTACTTTGGTGATTCCAGTGTAGGATTATACCATTAAAATAATCTAGATTGGCTGGGTTTACTTACTAAAGCCCCACCATGCTCAACCAAGCCGGCATCACATTCACAAGGTTGATATTTGTATTCCGTACTTTTGCTGAGAAACAGTTTACATACATTTATGCATAAGTGTAGTACTTGGCTGTTTTTATTTGCTGTAAGAATGTGACAATGAGTGTATTCTAATGGATTCTCCCAAGGAAGTGCGCAAGTTTATCCACCGTAGCATGTTACATATTTATTCAGCTAATATTCATTCCTGTCTCCTCCCTTGCCCTTGGTTGGTTGTGATTACTTGGGCCAATGGGATTGTTAGAGTGCATTAAAGGAGGAGAAACTTGAAATGACAGGGTTGGGCTTGTTTTTCAACATAAGTACACCAATTATGATGGTAGAGTTCCTTCTAAGAACGTGTGAGGGCAGGTTTTTATAATCCATCAATAAAAGGCATTTTAATAAAGAAAGCTTCAGTAAGATTACTTGGGAAAAGAAGGAGGAGGAGGAGATGGTGAGGGAGGAGGAGGGTAAGAGGGAGAAGGAAAAGGAAGAGAGGAGGAAGAAGGAGGAGAAGGAAAAGGAAGAGAAGGAGGAGAAGAAGAAAAGGTCCCTAGGCCAGATACAAAATCAGTTATACTCCTACAGGACAGTAAAACCATCATCAGGGGTGGAGGGATGGGGGCATTTACTATTAAATAGAACTAGAAATTAGTGTGTAACTTTATAATGTCTGGGCTCTATTACACAGTAAATAGCAAGGTCAAACACAAGTACATTCTCATAGATAATTAATCTTTGCTGTAGGCTGTTAACCATTAAAAGGACATCTGTCTACATGTTTGCCTCAAGTAATTTTTCAGTCCTCTGAGGGCTACACACCAATCACTGAGATGGTCTAGAGGTTGTAAAGAAAGCCAGTTCTCTGAATACGAGCGCTTGGGAACTTCCTGGGTGCAGCAGACCTGTTGAATGGCTCACCAGAGTGGGCACTGGGAGTAAATGACCACATATTTGCTCCCCTACTGACTCAGTTGCTGCACCTGGTGGCCAGGGTGGACTGGGCAGAGACTCTGCAATGGAGGGGGGCCAAGCTTTTCCTCTAATGGGGAGGTTTTCTGGGCCAGCTCGGGCTGAGAGCAGTTAGAGCAGCCACAGCTCTGCTTGAGTTCCCTGAACTTCAGGCCACCAGGCAGCTCTGGGCTCGGCCAAATGGGTTCCGACAGGCAGTCAAAGGGTTTAACTGACCTTGCCATGCCTAGCAAGACATCACTAAAACAAATAATGTTACACCCAAAACTTTTAGAAAGATGCACATGATCACAACTATTTTTATTTATCCAAATAGTGCAATATCTTATTTAGATGCCTATGAATTCCGTTCTTTCCTATTAAAAAGATTAATGTGGCACACATAAACTTGGCTGTCATACACAACAAAGATATATGTATTCAGAATTACATTGGTACATGGACATAAGAACCAGAATGGATATAAGGGGAGCCAGACAGTCCTTAGAAAGACTTCTTCAGTCTCTCAGGGCTTTGAAAAAAGGCTTAAGTTTTTTCACTCAAAAGACTGGAGACCAAGAATTGGTCAGTTTGTATTGCAAAGGGTCAGATGGTAAACATTTTAGGCCATATAATCTCTTTATAACTATTGGGCTCTGGCATAAAAGTAGCAATAGAAAGTATGTTAATGAATATGGTCATGTTTCAGTCATTTACAAGAACAGGTAACAGCCTAAATTTGGCTCACAGGCCATATTGTTCCCTACCCCGTTCTAGACTGTAGAAGTTTCCCTAACTGACATGACAAAGACCTCCCTCCCCATTGTTGAATAGTTTCCATATGCCCTCTTCCTATAGCCCCAGACTATTATAGTCTTAAAGCTAAGCAAACTAGCGCTTTGTTTTTGCCAACATCTGCTGTGAGCCTCATCGTGTGCATGCAATTAGCACAACAGTCCTCTCTTCTCGGCAGCAGCTGAGTTGCTGCACACAATAATAGTTCCCCAAAAGTGGCAAGAGACATGTGGAGGCTGAGAGACCATGTGTGGGTGCAGGAGCCAGACCCTGAACCACTCTGAGCTCAATTTACTGGAAGGAGAGTAACGCTGCACTGATGTCTTCGAAGGCCACTTTCTTAGATGAAGGGTGAGGAGATCACATGGGGCACACCAGGTGGGCACAGAGGAGTTCAGGGGCGGAGACTGTCCTTGAGCATCCTCAAACCAGGCCAGCAGCCCAAAAAGATATGGATATGAAGGAGGAATTGGCCAGAGGCTGAGGCGGGACCTAAGCGAGCAGCCAGAAGAAGCTGAGCCGCTGTAAGGCTGGACCCTAGAGTGCGGGCTGGGGACAATGACATGGCAGGTGCAGAAAAAAGTCACAAGCTAGAGCCCTTTACTGCTTGAACAGCAGCTGACAAGAAGCTGGGAGAGACCTGCCAAAGTAGGCTCAGGCAGCCCTCCTAGAAGCTGCCCTCTAATACCCTTAAGGAAAATTTCATTGGTAAATAAGTTAAACTAAAATTTTCTCTTTGGAAAATAGAAGATTCTAAAACAAGGCCTTTGAGATGCTATATCAAACCCCTGAAAAAACTGCCAGTAAACAAACTATATAGAATTCTTTCTTATCCTTTAGAACAAAGAGGGAGAGATGGGTCCTGAAAACAAAGGCTTTGAAAGAAGGGCTCTGAAACAATTCCATCTCTGCTCAAAAACTGGCCCAGCCAGGTGCGGTAGCACACGCCTGTAATCCCAGCAATGACAGGATGCCTAAAGCTGCGACACGTTCTTGCAACTGTGTAGGAAAAGGAGAGATACCGCCCTGGGATTCTGATGTCGTGGGACGTCTCCGTGAGTCCCGGAACATTCAGCCTCTATATCCTGAAAGTAAATAATAAATCTCCTTATGGGCTGTCTCCTGTTGGTTAGGCTTGCTCTTACATAAATTAAAATATATCCTAACTGAAACAGTCTGTATATTTAGAGAAATAAAGCAAGTCCTCCCTCTTAAGATAACCCTGTAAACCAAAATTCCAAAACACATTGGGAAATCACATGCAAGAAAAGACAAAAAACAAGCTAATAAATAATCAAGCAGGAATGTGTAAAGTAAAAATATAGATAACTTGATGATGACTTTAAGTAATGTGAGAATGTCAACCAAAGGGACAAAAATTAGGAGACACAGTCAAGCAGAAATTAAAATAACAATAACCTATTTTAAAAACAGATTATAAAACTTGAAATTAAATACATTATAGAAATAAACTCAGTTGGTGATATATACTCTATATTGGCCACAGAATAAAATTGAATTAGAAGAAATGACCCAGAAGAGAGCTATACTAGAGATAAAAATATCAGAAAGAGCAGGGATATGGAAAATAATGAGTAAGCAGTACCCAAAGAGATGAAAATAAAACATTTTCCAGGATTTAAGACAGACTTAAATTTTCATAGTAAAAGTTTGCTCTCAGCACACAAAAGGTAAATAAAAATTAATCCAAAATGTGACACATTGTAGTAAAAAAAAATAAAGAGAAATATCTGAAAAGTATCTATACAAAAATGATAAAAGATTGCTAACTAAAGATGTGGGAACAAGACCGCCCTGGGATGGAGCTGGGGACCGCCCCTCCTCCTGAGCTGTCTTCTTCAGGGCTCAGATTTCAGCACACTGTCTTTCCAATAGCGCCTCAAATCTTGATCCTTTCTGTAATCTCCTGTTCCTGCTCTCACCCTCCTCTCTACATTTCCTTCAATATTCAAAACTCATTCCCCTTCTCATCTCAAATTTTACCACACAACCCCTCTGACTCATCTGCATCTCAACTGTTCTTCTTCCAAAATATCATCTTTCTTCTATTTATATTTCTGTTATCTTTCCAAATAGGGTCTATGGTGCCTTTGAAATGTGTACACTACAGACGAAGCAGAGAAATAGATTAGCAATCATTAGCACGTGGCATTGATGCCGGAATTCCAAAGAATGCGTGTCACACATTTAACGAAAGTCAGATGGTCTGATAGGCTATTCCAAGTGGCAAAAAAAGAGACATATATTCAGTGCAATATTTATAGTTCCCGTTATTGAGAAGCATACTAGTGACAAGAAGGACCATTTTTCCATATGAAAGTCAGGGAACCAGAATCTCATTGCAAGTTATTTCTTGCTCCTACTGGCAGCACTATTTCTGTGGTGCCAGAGCAGGACAGCAGAGATTGAGGAATTTGATTCTCTAGTGGCCTGTTCAGAGGTATCTGAAGGACTCTGGCTGGAAAACAATCTGATTTCACTGTGTGGATGCCCCCATCAAGCAGGCAGCGGGTGACCAAGGAAGACAACTCACCTAAAATGCACATTTTATAAATATTCATCATCTGTGTGGTTCCTCATATGCAGTGTGGTCCCTGTAGCTCCTTTAAAGCATTGTTTCATTCCCATTATTTTTCTGCTTTGCCTATTTTGAGCATTTTAAAGATGTTTTAGCCAATTCCTCCAAGGGTGCATCAATTTGATTTGACTAAAATCATAGAAATATTAAAGAAGGGGCTGGGGATTTAGCTCAGTGATTAGAGTCTTGCCTTGCAAGCACAAGGGCCTGAGTTTGATCCCCAGCACCACAAAAAAAAAAAAAAAGAAAGAAATATTAAAGAAAACTAGACAAAGGAGATGCCTCAAAGAATGAAAATTACATAAGAGACCAAGCTGCCTAATTTTAAAATGTTATATACAAATATTTAAGTATATATGTCACCAGATGAAATGTGTGTAAAAGAAATTTGATTAAATATTTCCCAATATGACAATAGCTCTAAACATTTACATAGCTTTTCCACAAATAAAGTGTTACACTGAAAGAAACATTTCTCAAACTATTACTAATGAAAAAAAATTAGGACAACCATACTAGAAGAAAACACTAAATTCACAATTTACTTATCCATTCACCTGTTCCTATATAGGTTTTTTCCCGTCTTTCTCTCTGTTGAGTAAAGTTGTTGATGAACGTTCATGTAGAAACTTTTATCTGGAGTAAGTTTTCATTTCCCCAGGATAAATATCTAGAATTAGAATGGCTTGGGTATATGGTAGGTACTTAACTTTATAAGAAACCATCATATTCCAAAATGTCTGTATCATTTTATTCTCCAACTAACAATGTATAATAATTGTTCCACATTCTCTTTAACACTTGATATTGTCAGCCTTTTAAAATCTGATCATGCTAATATGGTATCTTGCTAAGATTTTCATTTTAATTTCCTTTATAATAAATAATGCTAAGCATATTTTCACATGCTTATTTGCCATACATATGTATGTATATGGTGTGTGTGTGTGTGTGAGTGTGTGTGTGTGTAGAGATATCTATCTTCTTTAGTAAAGATTCTTAAAAATTTCCTGCATAGTTTTACTCAGGTTGTTTAGTTCTCGATACTAAGTTTTTGGGAGTTATTTATTCTATATATATATTCTATGTATATTCTATATACAAGTTTTTAGCCAAGATATGGTTGAAATATATTTTGTCCTAGTCTGAGGCTTACATTCTCATTTTCTTAAGAATTTTTAAAGGACAAAGGTTTTGACTTTTCAAGTCCAATGTATCACTTTTTTTTATTTTTTATAATTTCTGTTTTTCATGTTTTATCTAAGTAATTGTTACCTAAGCCAAGGTTATAAAGACTTTCTCTTCTGTTTATTTGTATACGTTTTATAGGTTTACTTTCATCTTAAAATATGATCAGTCTAAGATTAACTTTTGTATATGATATGAGATTAGGATTGAAGTTCTATTTTTGTCCTCTTTTATGATACAAATAAATCCAATTGATTTAGCCATATTTGTGAAAAAGACTAGTCTTTCTATACTCAATTATTATAGCACTTTTGTTGACATAGATTCATGATTATGCATGAGTCTTTTTCTAGACTCTATTCCATTGATTTCTAGGTTAGCTTTATGCCAGTAAGTCTGGAGGCCAGGTGCTGAGAGTCTTCCACCATCAGGCCTCTCTATAATCTATAATCTTTGCATTTTTAGGGAAATTGGAGAATAAGATTCTGAATTTCAACAAAGAATATTGTTAAGACTTTACTGGAGATTCCACTGGGTCTATAAAGCAATTTCAAGAGAACTGATATCTTAACAACATTAAGTCTTC
>PVJO010030452.1:0-15453 GCA_004026905.1 Hystrix cristata | reverse complement strand
GACAGAGTTCATAAGTCACAGAAATCATTGAGGCTCATTCTCTCATAGTTATATCAAAGTGCTGTTTTTGTTTTGAGATTGTAGAAGTTTTTGGACCATGAATGCCCCCACAGCCCTGCACTACTGTACAGTCCGGCATGGACATGGTGTTTGTTTGACACGAGGCTAATGGGAGTTTCCCTTCCTGCCATAACCCCGAGTGGAATTCCCTGTGAACCAGTTATGTGCTGTGTGTTTGTGTGTACATAAATGAGTGTTTGTGTTCATAAAATGGAATAATTTGTAAAGGTAAAAGACTGAAAATTATCAGCCATAAATCTGTCACCATAACACAATTAGTGTTAATACTTGGGTTACTTTACTTACAATATTTTTTCTACTATGTCTTTGCTAGAATTGGGTTTAGTGTTAAATTTTTTATTGCTGTTGTTAATTTCACATTTCTTACTTAAATAGCTATTTCTTTATTATTGAGTCTGAACATGTCTTGTAAAAAATTTATTATCTCAAGATTAAAAATGGTGAAGTAAAGGCCAGCAGCAAAATACAACCTCTCTGGGACTAGGAATTGAGGTACCTGGAAAACAACAACTTACAGAAGAGAGAAAGTAAAGCTCTGGGAATCAAGAAAAAGATCAAGGCAGAAATTAATGAAATTGAGACTAAAACAACAAAAAATACAAAGAATCAATGAATTGAAGAGTTGCTTCTCTGAAAGATTAAACAAAATAGACGAACCCTTAGCTGATCTTACCAAAATAAGGAAAGAAAAGACTCAAATCTATGCAATTAGAAATGAAAAAGGTGAAATCACAATGGATTCTGCTGAAATCCAGATGATTATCAGTTACCACTTTGAGAATCTATACTCTAACAAAATGGAAAATTCAGAGGAAATGGATAAATTCATATATATATATATATATATGTACATATATATATATATGTACATATATATATGAACTACCAAAGTAGAACCAAGAAGATATAAAAATCCTGAATAAGTCAACATCAGTCAGTGAAACTGAAGAAATTAATAAAATAACTACCAACCAAGGAAAGCCCAGGTCCCAACAGATTCACTGCCAAATTGTACAAGAACTTTACATATGATCTCATGCCAGTACTCCTCAAACTGTAATGAAATTGAAAGGGAAGCGGTATACACAAAGTCATTTCTGGAAGCAAGTATTACCCTGATTCCAAAACCAGAAAAGGACCCAACCAAAAAAAAAAAAAAAAAAAAAAAAGAACTACAGGCCAAACTCTTTAATGAACAAAGATGAAAAAGTCCTCAATAAGACCCTGGCAAACAGAAAGCAGCAAATCATAAAAAAGATCCTCACCATGATCCAGCAGGATTCATTCCAGGGACTTAGGGATGGGTCAACATACACAAATCAATAAATGTAAGACATTGTAAAATGGGAAAATATACCCTGTTCCTGCATATAGTCAAAATGGCCACATTTCAACACTGTCACATAGATTTAATGCAATCCCAATCAAAATACCAATACCATTCCTTACAGAACTGGAGAAATCAATACTAATTCATGGAACCAGAAGAGACCTAGGATAGCAAAAGCAGTTCTGGATAACAAGGGTAAGGCAGGGGGCATCACGACCCTGGACTTCAAGTTATACTACAAAGCTACACTGATAAAAACAGCAAGGTATCAGCAAAAACAAAAACAAAACAGACTCATGAATCAATGGAACAAAACAGAAGATACAGGAACAATTTCAGGCACACTCAGCTATGTTATTTTTGACAAAGGGGCCAGATATCTTTTTTGGAGAAATGATAAGCTTTTTAATGAATGGTACTGGGAAAACTGGCCGTTCACATGCCAAAGGTTGAACCTGGACCCATATTTCTCATTGTGCACTAAATTAAAATCGAAATGGATCAAAGATCTAAACATTAGAACAGAAACACTTAATGAGCTGAAAGACAAAATAGGTAAAACTCTTCAAGACACAGATGTAAGCAAAGACTTTCTGAACAAAACCTCATTTGCACAAGAAATAATACCAAGAATAAACAAATAGGATCAGATCAAACTGAAAAGCTTCTGCATAGCAAAAGAAACCACTATCAGAGTGAAAAGACAACCTATAGAATGGGAAAAACTTTTTAAAATTTTATTTTAGTGGTACCTTTTAGATATACATAATGATAACATTTATCATAGGGAATTTGTACCACTAAGAATTTGATATATCTTGCTGCTTCTTTTTTTCCCATTTCCCTCCCCTCCCTTTAACCCCTCTTCCCCTCCTTATTTACAAAAGCTTTATTTCTACTTTTTCCTTCTAGTCTCTCTTTTTTTTTTCTTGTCTCTTCTTTCCTTTCCCCTGCCTCCCTTCCTTGTTCCCCTTCCCATTTGAACAATTTCTTCCAGAATGGGAAATTTTTTGCTAACTATTCGTTGGACAGAGAACTAATATCTACAATCATGAAGAAATAAAAAAATTGAACCTCCAAAACTGAAAGACCCAATCAAAAAAGGGTAAACATAAGGAACAAATACTTTTCTGAAGAAGTACAAATGTCCAATAAAAACATGAAAGAATGTTCAACATCTCTGGCCATTTGAGAAATGCAAATTAAAACAAACTGAGATTCCATGTTACTTCAGAAAGAATGGCTACATCAAAATACCAAGTAATAGCAAATGCCATTGAGGTTGTGGGGAAAAAGGAACCCTTCTACATTGCTGGTGGGAATGTAAACTACTACAACCATTATGGAAGTCACTATGGTGATTCCTCAAAAAACTAAAAATAGGAAACACATTTGACTCAGTTATTCTTCTTCTGGTTATCTTCCTGAAAGATTTAAAGATACCATATTACAGTGATACATGCATACTCATGTTTATAGCAGCATAATTCATAAATCTTGGAATTAGCACAAGCTAAATCTTGGAAGCAACCTGTATGTCCATCAACAGATGAATGAATCAAGAAAATGGGATATTTATAAACAAAGGAGTACTAGTCTGTCATAAAGATAAACTTGGGTCATTCATAGGAAAATGGACCTTGAGACCATTATGTTAAATGAAATAAATCAGACAGCAGGCTTAAATATCACATGGTTTCTCTCATATGAGAAATCCAAACTATAGATAAAGAGCAAAATAAAAGATAGGTAATAGGAAGTAGAGAGATAGATCTTCCACAAATGCGCATGGGATCAAGAGATGGAAGAAGGGGAAGAATGGGGAGGGTAAGAATGAAGATGTGTTACATAGATGCATCAACTTTCCACAAAGAATGTGATCATTACATAGTACAACATATACTAATAAAAAATAAAAATTTTTAAAAGCACCAAAACAACCAAACCCAAGGATTCAGCACACAGAGACAGAATCTAAGGAGATCTCCATGGTAACTATAGAATTTCTGTACCTTAACTGATCTTCAACACATAACACAAAACAATAGAAATATGATAAAGCAAGGCAACAAGATGCCTCCCCAAACCTGTAACTCCTCAAAAGTTGATCTCATGGACCCTGAAACTACAGGCAAAGAACTCAAAAAACCCAAATGGTCAAAATGTTTGCAGAGATAAAAGAAGAAACATATAAGCAAATGCATAAGATGTTCAATAATTTCAAAGTGGATTTAATTAAATAGATAAAAGATTTTTACCCATAAAATATTCAATGAGTTTAAAGAAGAAATAATAAACTAACTGAGTTAAACAAGAAAATACAACACATGAATGACTCTGGTAAAGAATGAGAAAGTATAAAAAAAGGCAAGTGAAAAACATGACATGAAAAATGCAAGGGAAAGTGTGGGTAGCAGACTTGACCACCCTGAGGACAGCGGCAGAAATGGAAGACAAGGTGGCTAGAGTAGATCATAAACTCAGTGATACCTTAAAAATGACAAAGCACCATGCAAGCTGGATCCAACAGTTGCTAGATGACTGAAAAGAAAAACTCTCAGACTTATTGGAATGAAGGAAAAATTAGAAGGTGATTCAAAGGTATAAAAATTTTACACACCAAAATCATAGCAGAAAACTTTTCAAATCTAGAGAAAGAATTCAGTATTGAAGAACAAGAGGCATATAGAATTCCAAAAAGCCATGACCAGAAAAGAACCTCCTAATGACACGTCATCATCGAAATTCCAGAAATTCAACAAAAGAACATTAAAAGATGTTAAGAGAAAAACAGTGGTAACCTCTAAAAGCAAGACTGTCAGAGTAACTGAGGATTGATCAGCATCAACCTTTAAGGCCAGGCGTGCTTCAAGCAGTTTTGCAAGCCCTAAAAGAAAATAATTGTGAACCCAGACTTTCATAGCCTGCAAAATTAACGTTCAGTATTGAGGGAGAAGTGAAGACTTTCCATGAGAAAAATCCTAAAGAAATATGTGACCACTAAGCCAGCATGTTAGAAACTCAAGGGAATCTTAGACAGAGATGGGGAGGCTACTAGCACCAAGGTGTCCAAAGCAAAGAATACATCTAACTGGGAGTGTAATTATACAAAAGAAAAAAACAATTAAAGGAATCGGCACTGAAAAAATAATGCAATGACAAGATGAATAAACACCTTACAATTTAATAATTCTCAATGTCAATTGTCTCAAATCCCCAATCAAAAGACACAGACTGGCATACTGGATAAAAAACTAATATGCAACCATATATTGCCTACAGGAAATACACCTTATGCAAATGAAAGTATATACACTAAAAGTGAAAGTATGGAAAATGATACTCTATTAGACAAGAGCCCCAAACAAGTAGGGGTAGCTATGTCATTTATTGACACAGCAGACTTCAAGACAAAACTAAACAGAAGAGATGATGATGGTCACTACACAGTAGTGAAGGAAACAATTCAAGAGGAAGTGCCAACAATCAAAACTATTGGGGCTGGGGATTTAGCTCAGTGGTAGAGCACTTGTTCAGCAAGCACAAGGCCTTGAGTTCGATCCCCAGCACCACCACCCCCAAAATCACAACTATCTATGCACCAAACATCAGTGCACCCACCTTCATAAAACAAAAACACTGGATTTAAAAGGACAGATAGACCCCAATACCATCATAATGAGGCATTTCAATACCCCACTCTCATGATTAGACAGGTCAACCAGACAAAAATATCAGCAAAGAAACATCAGAGTTAAACCACACCATTGGACAAATGGACATCACAGATATGTACAGAGTGCTTCATCCAAAAACAACAGAAAACATATTGTTCTCAGCAGCACACAGAACTTTTTCTAAAACAGACCATATAGCAAGCAGAAATAAAATAATTGAAACAATCCCCATACTTACTATTGGACAATAGCAGGATGAAGCTAGAAATCAACAGCCAAAAAAAAAAAAAAAGCTACAAAAAGTACATAAACAGGTGAAAATTAAGTAATACATTATTGAATAATCAATAGATCACAAAAGAAATCAAGGAAGAAATAATAAAAGTTCTAGAATCAAATGACAATGGAAACATTATATATCAAAACCTGTGGGACACAATAAAAGTAGTTCTAAGAGGGAAGTTTATAGGTGTCAATGTTCACATAAAAAGAATATAGCAATCCTTAATTAATAACCTAGCCATGCATCTCAAGGTCCTGGAAAAATAAGAACAATTCAAATTTGGAACTAATAGAAGGAAAGACATTATAAAGATCAGACCAGAAATTAGTTAAATTAAATTTAGGAAATTAATTAAAATAATTAATGGATTTGAAAATAATGAAATTGAGACTAGAAAACAATACAAAGGATCAAGGAATCAATGAGTTGGTTCTTTGAAAGGATGAGAAGGAGATTTGGGAATGGGGAGGAAGGAGGGGGAGGAAGGGAAGGAGTAAAGAGGATCGAGATGAGCTATTTATATGCACTGATTCCCAACAGTGAATGCATTTACTACGTATCACAAACATATACTAATAAGAAAGAAAGGAAAAGAAGAAAAAAAAATGAAAACCTAAAAAAAAAACAAAAACAGGGAAGGAAAACAGCAACAATGATGGGATAAATACATTTAAAGTGAGGGAGAGTATTTTATTGAGGATGAATGCCAGTGGGTCTTGTGCTATGAAAAATTTTTAAATTTAACCTTAAAAAAGTTACTATCTTCACTTTATATTTTTTCATACCCCTTTCCCATTTATAAGATTTTTTTTTGCACGTTAATTTATAAAACTTTGTTTTCTGTATCCATTAAAGACAGAGCGTGTTTGAATCTTGGACCTGTCATTCACCAATTGAACCTGGTGGGCAGTTTCTTTAAATTGTGTATCTCTGGCTTCTCATCTCTGAAGACATATTAATGACATCTATCTTCCAGGGTCCTTGTGGACATTAAATATGTTATTATATATGCTATATACGCAGCATGGTGCCCGTGTGTGGCAAACATGACAGTATGTGTTCATGGACCATTTCACTTTCTTCAGCATGAAGCCAAACCATATTTCAAGCTTCTCAAGAATCTGGGAAGGTCACCTAACTCGTTCTTACCAACAGAATGTAAATAGAAGCAACAAGTCACTTACAGGCTGCAGGAAACAAAAGTCTATTCTGTCTGCACTGGCAAAAGTGAATGGTTTTGAGATAGCAAAGACACAGGATAGACAGATAGTATTTCCCTGAATCATTACTTGGGTGAAGATCCAAAGAAAAGACATCTGACCCACATTAGTGTCTGTGATATCTATGCGATATTTTGTATCAAGCAACTGAAATTTAGGAATTTACTCATTGTAGCTGCTAGAGTTATTTTCCCTGAAACAAATTTGTGCATGGTAAACACAAAGAATAGAAGCTATTGCCATCCTTGTCATCATCATTTCTATCATCCACAACCAAAAAGGATGACTGATGTCAAGTTTAGTCTTGGTTCATAATTAATATTCATTAGCCAGATGGATTCAAATGATTTCCTTCTAATTCTTAACCCTTCCTTTCTTACCCAACTTTAAAAAAAGCATTGTATATCCTTAAGAGGCTGCATTTGTGAGAAACATGAAGTATTTTATGTTATATTACAATCAGTTTCACTTCTTTAAGGCCTCCACCTAACCTGTACTCCTTAAAGTCACTGGTTCTTATTCAATTGAATGCCTGCTTTTATTAAAAGGAAACTAATACAATATGTTGTTGGAAGGTACTGATTAGTAAAGTTTGCCCTATAGTCAAGAATCTGTTCGGACATAATTTGGGGTTATTTATAGACTAATGAACTTAAGTGTGTGGACATGTGATCCTGTTGAAGTATTATAATTTATTCACAGACAAATGAATAGGTATAAGATCCTAAAGTAGAATTAGGCAGAACAATTTAACCTCTTTAAAAACCCCACATATTCCATCAATATATTTCTGGAAATGGAAAATAATTTCCAAGTGCTCTGATATGAAATATTTCATTACTTTTAAAAAATCTTTTACACTAAGAACCTACTCAGCAGCCAACATTTTGGAACTCTGAGGGTGCCCAGCCGAGGTGACTGCAGGGGCAAAGGCAAGGGCTGAATGGTTCTTCTTGGCCAAGGAAACTGTGTTTTTTCACTGTGAGTCACTTTTACTTTCAACTTTTTAGATTTTTTTTCCTTTTTCATCTATTTTTCCTTTTCCTCTTTCCCAAGTTTTTTTTTTTTCCACAGAGGCAAAAAAGACTCAAAGGGCTTTACTGGATAATAGGTGTGGGAAGCTAAAATCTTTGTTGCTGTCTTTCCCTGGATGTAGTTGAGTGAGGACAGGACTAACTAACTATGCAACTGGGAGTGAGGAGGACCCCCTGCCCACAGATGAGGCGTGTCTGGCGCCATCAGCATTCCTACTCACAAAAAGGCACAGCAACCTTAACATCAGACATGAAGGACAAATACTGAGCACAACGAGGAAATAATTGTATTTCCTTATTACTACCTCATTTGAGCCTTACAGCAGTCTTTCCTAGGAGATAGGAGGAAAATAACATCTCCTTGTGATTGAGGAGAATAGATGCTCAGAGATGGTAATGTGTATAAGAGAGGCCAGTATGTGTCACTTAAACCCGAGTCTACACGATGCTAATATTCAGATCTACCGAAAAGGATGGGGAACCCGCTATGGCCAGAGGTCACCTGAACTGCTGTGTGACCTTGGTAAGTTGCTTAACATTTCTGTGCTTCAATATTCTCAGATGTTAAGTCTGGATAATAATATTGACTTCATTGGGTTATTGAGGATTAAGTTAATTTATACAGAGTCCTGAGAAGTGTTCCTAGGACTTAGTATGTATTTAACAAATATAAACTATTATAATGTGAGAATGATGATTATTCCTAATTAGTAAAGTAGAAGAATTTGGTTTTAAGACAAAGTCTTCTGATTCCAAATCCAATGCTCTTTTAATCATAGCACAGATGTTTCTGATTACCTCACTAAACAGTCAGTTAGTTGTAACATGGTACCACAGAATAAAGATGCCATATATCATATCCATAATATTAATGTAGTGCTAAAATGCTAAAAAGCTACTTAAATATCATAGGCACACACGGTACATAATATTTTTAGTCCCCTTTAAAGATTTAGATACAGTAAAATTCATCCTCTTAAAACGTGTAGTTAGGAGTTTTGACAAACAGAGTTTTGTAACTACAACCACAATCAAGATACAGAACAGACCTTTTTTGTAGAATTTTATGTGAATATTCTGGAAGAAGTTTATATAATTGCTAGTACATATTGATAAGCACATTTTGATTCAGGAACTTTAAGGCATACTCTGAAAGTTGGATAATAAGTCTCAGTTTTTATTGATTTATTCACTAAAGAAGCACTTACTGTGTTCTTCCTAAACACACAGAATTGTGTTGTTTTTTATGAAGATGAGAAATAAGTGTCTCCACAGTTTCTACCTTCAAAAGGAAGAAATATAATCATTTTATGTTTCTTAGTGCTAACAGATAAACCAGGAGAAGGAAATAATAGAACTTTTCCTAAATGCATTTCGGGTGTGAAAAAATGATGACAGTGTTAGAACTTCTGAAATTAGTGTGTATAAAACAAAACCACAACAGAATAGCACCTTCTGCCCTACGCAACCTGCAACTCAGTTCAGTTCTTCAAATATTTGTTTTCAACACAGTACCTTACTGGGTGGACACAGTCCTCTTCAAGCCATTTGTAGCATAGTGGAGCAGAGAAGTATAATACAAGGCAGAAAATGATAACAAATATTCTAATGATAAGTATTCAGAAAGAGGCAATGTTGAAGTGGAGAAATAACTAAAAGCTTTGTAAAAAAGAAAATAAACAGGGTCTTCACCAGCAGGTAGAACTTTGACAACTGCTAATATTGCAGGGGGGACAAAGTTTAGTATATTATGGAGCTGTCGCCTCATCCAACTGGTAGCTCCCAGCCACATGTGGCTATGTTAAATTAGTTAAAATTGAATAAAATTTTTAAAATGTGGCTCCTCACTTATACTATAGTCACATTGCAAATGCTTTGCAGTCACATTTGGCTAGTGGCTGTGGTATTTAGACAACAGAAAATTCTACAGGACAGTGATGCTACGGAAGGAATGGGGTGAAGAAAGGTAAGGAGGTGGAACAATGAACTATCCAAATCTCCATCTGAGTCCTTGGGCAAAATACCAGAAATAATACTATATCCATGTGTTTCCTCCCCAAATCTAAATTGGAAATGCATGCTTATGAAAGGATCAATGGCTCAATTGTTTCACTGGCTGGTCTGGTTCAATAATCATGCTGAGTTCATACTATAAATCAATAATGAAGACATAAGACTTAACAGGTCTATCTAATTGCCCCATCCAGTTGAGCACTGCAGAGCATGGTGGCTGAGAGCCAGGCCCCAGGGCACAGTGGAGTGTGGGTTCTGCTGGGTCTTCCGGCAGGGACTTGTTAGCTGACTGGTTCATGCTGGATGACTTGGGGCTGTCATAGTTGCAGACCTCAATGAGCATGCTCATTATCGAATCATTTGCTTCTTTAGAAATAGTGGCAGCATCCACTGCAACATCTAAAAGGCAGTTAGAGATCTGAGGAATCTGTACTCAGAGAAACCAGCCCTATTGCATGAATATGGATGAACTGAGTGATGTCTGACCACAGTCATTGATAAACTTGTGAAGTGCTGACCTCATCATTTTGTGAAGAGCTGCTCTCTGTTCCGTTAGAAGAATGGTGTGACTCAACCAGCTAAGCTGTTGTGATGGTTTTTTTGTTGTGGTGCAGGGGATCGAACTCAGGCCCTTGTGCTTACAAGGCAAGCACTCTAATCACTGAGCTAAATCCCCAACCCTTGTTGTGATGTTTTTACAGGGCCAGCCAGGTGAAGCGTTTACTTCCCTTCAGGTTCAAATGGACTGAGGTGTGTAGGGCCAGGAAACCGAGTAATGAGGCTTTCTAAATCAACAAGATCCTAAAATGTGTGTCTTTATTGGTTAAAAAACATCTAGAAAATCAGATCATCTGAGACAATCAAAGCCAGCCTCAGATGTGTGGAATCTTTATCATTTGATTGGGTGGCCCCACTGTAAACTTACGATGTTGAATCTTTATTAAAAATATTGGCTTTAGCAGAAAGGCAACAGGGGAAAGAGAGGGGAAAGGGAAAATATGGAAAATGATGAATGAACCCGCTGTAAATAGGGAGGGAGGGAGCAGAGGGGAGGGGTGGGGGAGGGGGGAGAACTAAGATGCACCATGTATAGGTACAGAATAAATGTAATGAATGTGACCATTGTATGTAGAATGTACCAATACATGTTCTTGGTTTAAAATAAAAATTAAAAAAAATTGGCTTTAAAAAAAATAAAAATATTGGCTTTTAATGTGCAGTTGGGGGTTTTCTGGACACTAGTATTAGTCACTTTATTATACATCCTCATTGGACAACAGAGAATTGTCTTCTCTTAAAAGAATTTAAGAGGCTGGGTGTGGGGGTGCACACCTGTAATCTCAGCACTCGGGAGGCTGAGGCAGGAGGACCACCGTAAATTCAAGGCCAGTCTGGTATACATAGTGAGTTCAAGGCCAGCCTGGATTACATAGCAAGACTCTGTCTCAAAAACAAAAACAAAAACAAAAATAAAAGCAAAACAACAAAAAACCTTAAGAATACCAGGAAAAGTAAAGCAAATAATGAAATACTAACTTAAATTACATTTGAAAATTCAGATGTACTACAGATAATTTGTATTATATATGTCATATATATACGTATAGGCACATTTTGCTTTTCTTATGAAGGAAATTTAAAGAACCATAATCCCCCCCCCGACATTTAGAAGACATTTAAGCCTCTTTATGGTTTTACGTGCTATGGACTGGTGTATCAGAAAGGAACTGCCATGTTATGAAAAGTATTTTTGGAACCCTAATAATACATGAACAACTATTTTCCTGTACTGTTAACTACCGTTTTTATTTATTTTTTCTTTCTTTCTTTTTTTAGGTGCTGGGGATCGAACTCACGGCCTTGGACTTGCTATCATGTAATGTTATCTGTCAAGGAAAAAATTTTGAGAAAAAAATCTGTATACCAGGAAGACAGAAAATACAGCTTTAATATTTTTCAGTTTATTATTACTTTTTTTGAGAATACTTATACTGATACATGGTTTTCAATTATTTGATATTTATTGACTTTATATTTGTTTGGGACTATTCCCAAAATTCACTCAGCATTTCAAAAAAACCAAAGGAGGTTTTTTTTGTGTGTGTGCAGTTTGTTTGTTTGTTTGTTTGTTTTGTTTTTCTGAGCACCCTCAAATGAGGGAAAATTTAATTTTAGTTTTCTTTATTTTCAAATGGCTCCTGTGTATTACAGATGGGAAATGATGACTCAACTCTCCATACTATTATTTCACTGGTTCATGTTGCCTCAACAGAAAGCAATGATTCTAATTCTTCTCCCTTGAATGACAGAAATTTATCATGTGTATTGGAGAAACTACTAGTCTACAGGCTCTCATTTGTCTTGGGGTAACTCAGCTCCTGAAATATGAGTGATGACATGTATCTTTAACTGGACTGTAAGAACAGACAACACACAAGTCGTTTTTTTCCCAGTTCCATAATTTGGCATCCATACGTTATTTAGACAAGTTTAGGATGCGGTTTTGCTTTGCTATGATAGACATTTTAAAATATCTCTGACTCATGAATATAAATAGTTGTTCGAAAATAAATTTTATAAAACCAGAGCTGGTAAGAAAAATCACCTAGCGATCAACAACTCTGAAAGAATCTAGTGTCACATTCTTTAGAATGTCAGATTAAACTAACATGTGCCAGTCAATATTGCTACACTGCGACCCTTGGTGCCTCCTAAGCAAAACTATTAAGTCCAACATTCTCTCCTGTAAGCACTTATCTGTGAGGATGGCTAACATGTCCTCTGAAGCAGATATTGAAACTGATTGGACAATAGGTAGATACCAGACAGGGGCCTGGGGGCCGACCTCTAGAAATAGGGGGAGAAAATCTTAATCTGCAACACAATGCTGTTCTCTTGAAACCCTATCATTTTCACTTCCCATGTGTCTGCTGCCTGACTGTGAATGGATTTGAAAAGGAATGGTTAGTGCTGAAAATTGGATCAGAGCTAACATTCTCTCATTTTTATCAGCAGCTGCCAAAGGTCATCTGACATAATAGCTGATGAATTCAAGCCCAGTGGATTTCATTTGCAATTTTCAATTTACTGAGGCCTCCAAACCCCACGGTGATAAAAGCTTCCCCTATCGTGGCCTGTCACAAAAATCAAGAAACTGCACAAACCCACAAGAAAGAAAAAAGAGAAAGCCTTGCATCATCGCAGTCACAGATAAGGAGAACAGGAAGAAATGGTATCATGCAAGAAGGTGGGAACGGCCTGTGTGGCTAGTTCTCTGAATGCCAATCGAGAGGAAGAACGATCAAATAACTTCCACAGAATAACACCATGTTTCTTTGGAGCTCCTGAGTGCAAACTGCCCGCTAATCTCTTACTTGACCTGCCCCCCTCAACAAAAATGTGAATTTAAATAAGTAAATAAAAAATGAATAAATAATCCATGCTTGTTTGGTCACTGGAAAGTACACTTTCTGTGTTTTACTGCAGTTTTTACAAAATATATGTTCACGGAGGGTAATTGCTTATGGAAGCAACAGTCGGGACCATGAAATCATTTTCTGTTTTTCTTTGCAGAGAAATGGTAGATTCTTCGATTGATTTCCTAAATCACAGGACTGACATAGGAACTACTTGTAAGTAAGTGGATGCAGATACAGCACATACCCAAGATGTATTAACAGGAGGTAGAAAGCCATTTTTTCCCTCTTGTCAGGCTACGTAGAGTGAATACAAGCAGCATCAGGACTTGCTCTCCATTCCCAGCAAATGTTTAAATTGAGGCCACCATATGCCTGATTCTTGGGGAATGTTAAGTGTGAGAATTGAGCCGGCCACCACCACTCTCATACCACAGCTCAGCGAAAGAGAAAGCAAAGCGATGACCACCGTTGGAGGTGTAATTGCAGTGCGAATTTAATTTCAGACATGGATGTCTGGATCCCATTTCTATCAAACAGACTCAAGAAGGCTTATGAAATTGGTCTGATGAGGCAAGAGGACTTGACAGTGGGCGTTAACCACTGATGACAACCTTTCTCATGACTCTTCACAAGAAAACCCATCCAGGACGAGGATATTAACTTCATTATGTGTTACGAACTCTGAGACAATCAGTTTGGAAAGGAAAAGAGAAGAATTCCTGGTTAATCTGATATCGTTTTGAGATATTCTCTATCCTAAAAAGATGAGCTATTTATTGACTATAACCAAGTTTTAGTTCTTTGAAATTCAACTACTTCTTTTTCACTAGCAAAAATGTAATGATCTTTTTATTCTTCAAAAGCTCAAAATATAAAATGATTTCCTCAATGGCTGAAGATGACAAGAATTAACATCTTTAAATATGAGAAATAAAACTTTATTCCAAAGCAGCAGAAAATGTGGAAGGTAATCATATTTTTAGCATGTTATAATTTTTCTCCTACATAAAATTGTTAGGATGCCAGTTTTCAAAGGTTGTTTCCCCTTACCTTTTTAAAAGTTTCTTTGTAATTTGCAGTTTCTATGGATTCTCTCTGAATTGTTCACATAATACTGAGACCTGCCATTTCAAGGTCACACATTCTCTAGAACTTCATTGGTCATTTTTATTAGAGGAGTTCAATTGGCCAATATTGGCTTAAAACTATTCAGTATCTGGCACATTAAAAATAATTGTTGAATGAATGAATGAATGAATATATCACACCAGAAAAAGAGATTAAACTTCACAAATGAAAGAAAGAACTTTAAAGGAAAATAGACAATCTTTTTCAACATTTAAATGTCATGCCAATTTTTAACTCTTGAATAAGTCACTCTGGCAAGAATTTCTTACGATTTTACAAATTAAGGTAGTGCTGGAGTTTATGTGTTTGTAGAAAATTGATAAGTACTGAGGTCAGCAAATTGTACCAAATGGTGCCAGCCAATGATGTGATGGTATATTTTCATTTGGATTGCTTTTATGAATTCACTGACTCCTTAACAATCAAACATCTCAAGCAGACAAGTGATATTTACAAAATCTGAGTTCATGTTTTTCAATTACAAAGATATCCATAAGAAGAAACAGTTGCCGAGGAATTAGCTGCATTTCTCGGGTTCCCCCACCTCCAAAAGACTATTGTCAATCACTGTCCCAAACACAAGCTCTTGTAGGTTTTGAATGCTTTGAACTGGAAAACGGCGATTTTAGTGGATAATTAAAGGGTGTTACAACTGATTGAGCTTGTGTAGAATCAGGAAAATTGGTGGGATTGGAATGGACATATAGGTCACACCATTTTTCTTTTGTAATACTTTTTTCTGTAAATGATTCTTTAGTTGAAAATCAAGCTTTAAACTAAGGTATCACAAATGGGTTGATAAGGTATGACTTGAAAATCAAACACTGAGATAACTACATTTATCATTTGAGAAAACAGCTAGAATAAAAGGATGATTTCTTTAATAGCATAATTCTTTCCTTCTCATAAATTTACCGATCGAATTATAGATTTCATAAGAAGTTTCATTTGAGCAAAACAGCACTTCACTAATTTGTGTTAGGTGGAATAGGGTTCAAAAAACCATCGATGAGTATTCTACTGAAAAGCTCTTGAGTCAGAAAAGTTTAGGACATTTTGGGTTAAATAAATTTTTCAGTTATGGCCCTTGTCCTGCAGAATGTGCCAATATGTATTGGGACCAAATTATAAGGAATAATATAACAAACATTTGAATGCAATATTTTAACTCTGTTCAGTCAAAATTTCCCATTTTAGATGATCCTTTAAAAAGTAATAAAATACTACATCTTATTAAATTTCCCTGTATGCTTCTTTCCAATTCTCCT